>VRMD01001867.1:0-15162 GCA_009872375.1 Sminthurides bifidus | reverse complement strand
TGCACTTGCAAAGCTTTTGGCTGACCTCCTTCTCTTAATTTACAAGGAATTTAATCTTTTGATCGCAAAATGAGCATTGCGTACAGATTTAAAGGACACTTTGCCGTGATTCCGAGTTTAGTGGGATCAATTCACTCTCATTTCAATTAAGGATACAGAAAATACCTGTTTCACGTTCTTGGAGCGAAAATTACCTGTGACTATTTCAATGCATTGTATTCCTTCATTTACGGTTCTCGTTTTTGTACTAGAAAAAACTGAGAAACGTCAATTCATGATCAGATGATAGGTCCAGAAACTTCATATGTGTCTACTAACCCGGTGAAGATGGCCATCGCTGCATGTGTGAAATTTTCCGTTCGTGTCCCATTGAAAGTGCCTTTAATTTTGCCAAAAGAACTCGATGTTCCTCTTAAGTCATTATGACAGTAACTAAAAAGTACTGTGTTTATGTACATAAAATCTTTCACCGTAGTGCTGCCAGAACAATAAAATTAAAAGATAGGACTTGTTGTGTGAACTGATGAGCGAGGGAGCCTGTTAAGGGACCCCTTTTTTGCACCCTGCTGTTATGTCATTCAGGTAGCAATCTGTGAGCATGCGTGAATCAATGGGTGAGTGAGAACTGAGAGGGTGACAACTTGTCTCAACATTTCAAGACGACATTTTAAAGGCATTTAGTGCTTAAACGAGAGAGTGACTTAGAGTACAGGAAAGCATGAACACGGTGGAAATAATGAAATTAAAATTCATTCGGGCTCAGCCCATGGTTTCTTATGCACTGCCTTTTGAACATGTTTCGCAGCTAAGCACGTGCTCTTGCGCGTAATTCTTTGAGGTTTGCTTGACAGAATTGTGCATTGTGTTAATATTTGCCAAACCCAGACTGAAGATTGAGCTGTGAATAGATTGTCGTTGGTTTTGAGTAATCCATTTAAAAAGCACTCTTCTCGTCAGTGACTTACCGTTGACTCGTTGGTTGTAACAAAGTCCAACGTACGCAATCCTTAGGCCTGTGCTTAGGAAAGTGGAAATTGTAATTTCGCAAACCATAATAAGCTTTTATCAAATATGGCACAAGGAATCCCGACTTCCTGCCTTGCCTACTATATGCTTTGAGTGAGCACCTTGGAAGATTGTTCGCGCTTCTATGTTTGAGTAACTGCAAATTCTGACATGGTGGCAGCAACATCTGTCTTTCTGCTTGGATTGGTTGATGTCTTGTGTGTGTGTTGTTGGCTAATTTGAGTTTGAGTTGATCATTATGAGAAGTTCATTTCCTTTTCTTTGACAGAGAGAAGAGCACGAGTACGCCATCACTTTCTCAAGATTTCTATTCGTCTGAGGAGGAGAAGATAAGTTCCTTTTCATCTCAATCATCCTCTGCAACACCCTCTCCGCAACCGCCAATGTCTTCCCTAGCTTCGCCATCGCACGGCTCAAGATTCGGACTGCGAGTTGCCGAAGACGGCAGTGCAATAAATCGCATCATTGAGGAGACACACGCCGTCCATCACCCCTTCCATCCCGACCTCAGACTAAGTTTGGCCCATACTCCGGAGCTATCGGAATTGTCTTCGCCAAGCCCCAGTTTGGATTCCGGCTGCGGGGGATACAGTCCACGACCAAACTATCAAGGTTACAGGAACCAGCGGAGGTCACGCCCGCGGCAAATTCAAAGCCCTTCAACCCCACCACCCCCTCCGCCAATCCTCCCTGAGGGTACCGAGGTCAAGGAGAGGAAAGACAGTGGTAGCAGCGTCAGCAGCGTCTCCTTGTCTAGCAACGAGACGGATAGTACCCAGGTAGCAGAATCGTGTCGGGAGGACGCTTCCGCTTCTGATACCTACAACGTTTCGAATTCCAGCACCAATTACGTGAAGAGGGCCCTTGTGAAAGCTTTCCAAGGTCAGAAAAGTCCGAGGTCCGGTGTGACAGGTCTAGAAGGTACAGAAATCAAGGCCTTGGCTGTAGAAACAGTGTCGCAAGAGTCTGAGCCCCGATTGGCCAACACAGAAACGACGAATTCAGCAGAGCCGGTGGCTTCAAAAACTGAGTTGGGAATCGACAGGAAATTGACAAATTCACCAATAGGGATTGGTGTCGGACCCGCTCGTAGGCCAGAGACCCTGCTTACGACCTTAAAATCATCCAAGTCATTGGACAGCCCTAGTTCTAGTGAGGAAGAAGAAATTGTAGCCCAGCATCGACCTAAGAGCGACGTGGTGCTCGTTGAAGTCATACGAAAAACGTTGAAAACTAGCAGGAATAACGAATCAAGCTCCAGAGAATCAATATCATCCATTTCAATCTCATGCCCTGACTCCCAATCTGATTGTGAGAAAGAAGACCTACTTCCCATCAGGTTGTCAAGAGGCTGTGTTTCAGCATTGGCTAAGCGAAGTCGAAATTCCGTACCCGTAATCAAAAGCTCATCGAGTGACTCTGGGAGCGACATTGATTCAGGGACCAAGAAGCCCACAAAGACGAGCAAATTTGGTCCTATTACTCGGTCAGTTAGTGCTGGAAACCTGTTGACTCGGTCTACAAACTCAGTAAACCTGTCCCAAGCCAAGCAGGACGAGGAAGCTACTATTGAACAAAAAACTACTGCTGACAGAACAACGGGCCTCAGTCATACGCAAAGTGAATTTGAAATTCAAACAGTTTCTGAAACCGCTTCAAGCATTTCAGCCCCTTCAATTCAAACCTCAGACCACAGCTTTATCGCACAAGCTACAAACACCCTTCCGTCTACGGCTTCTGAGCCTCAGGACGGTCTTAGCCAGGACCAGGTCACCAGATCTGGTAAACCACATGAGATCGTGACAGAAAAGTGTACCGCTGGGCTGTCACCTACAGCAGCTCACGTAGTCTCTGGCAGTTGTCACGAGCAAAACTGCTCTCAGCCTCTGTTAGCACGGCCACCTGAAAGTGAAATCGTGGAAGGAGTTGAAATTAAATTAGATGAAAATTCACAAATTACTTGTCTGACTTCCACTTCTCAAAATTGTGGAGCGGAGACAGAAAGTCTCCATTCTGAGTCCATTCATTGTGAGAAGCAGGTAGAAGAAAAGGAAGAGAAGGAGCAGTTCGTAAAGAGCACGATCGAATCTGAAAAAGTTGGATTGGGTTTGGAGGAGCGCGGACCGGAAATTGATCCTACGCATCACCAGAATGCTGAGACAGGTAGGCTAAGTGCGCACCAGCCCACTTTCGAAGGCTCGTTCTCCCTCCTGGAACTGGAAACTGTGGTACCGGAGCAGGATGCAGTTTCCTCGGCAATTTTGAGCTGTACACCTGTTGCCTTGCTGCCGTTGAGTTTGAGTCCTACGCCACGGGTGGAACAAAAGACTGAGACTTCAGAGACCTTGAATCAGTCTGTTGAAAGCGGTTCACCTGCACCGGAGCAGGGGGAACATGCCTTGAAACCCAAGGAAATTTTAGCCAAGAGTGAAATTGGAAACTCTGAGGTGGATGAGTTAGTGGCCAAAAAAGCAATTGCAGAATCCATTTTGACCCAAGTTTTGCACGAAGTCGAGGTACGAATTGGGGGTGTGGGCAGAAATAAGTGCGGTGATTCACCCGAGATTGCCAACAGGGATACTGTACAGGAGACCCCAAAAGTAGAAGTCACGGAAGATTCATCTCATTCAGAAGAAATGAATCATCGTGGGAAATATTTTTATCAAGGTAAGTGAAATTTGTAATAATTTCTGTAAGCACCGCCGTAATTCATTTCGCTCTTCCTCGTTCCCGGATCTTTGAACTTGATCCTGTCTCCTGTTCAAAACTGCATTGTATACGAAGGTTTGGGAGCCAATCCGAGTTGCTTTTATAGGTGGGCTCATGTTTTTGTGCAATATCAAAACTTGAATTCACTCGAGATCATATTCCATATTAATGTACTGTACTGTAGGCGGTAATGCGAGGGTGTCAGATGTGCACAACAGATGCAGATTAAGCAAAGGAAGATGAGGAGCAGGCTTAGAGAGGGCTTGCCATAATACGATCATTGCTCTGTGCAAAGCCCGTTGCTATGCGCTACCAACCTATGTATTTGCCATAACTGCCGAAAGCTTTGACGATGACTTATTTTCGATCATGATTTTTGAAGTGAAGCTGTCAAAATTTCAATTTGATGAAATCTGACTGAAAGAGACGGTCATGATTTAGGTAATGCTTTAATTAAGCTGTTTCTCACCCTTTTTGCTCGTTCCTCTCTCGGAGCAAAAAAACTGTATCTGATGCTACGCATTTGATATGCCGCACGCATTTATCCCTCCATTAGAACGAGATCGCTAATTAAAATTTTTCACTTAAGATTTAGGCTCATTTGAGAAATTAGCGAAAAGCAGAACTGGGATGCTGTGACGCGATGATAATCTCTTACGACACGCCGTGAGACGACTCTGCTGTTCTGTGCTGAAAATTTTTGCTGTGGAAACCTTTCATGTGATTCTCTCATCGTCAGCCTGTCAGATCCTTTGATAAGGATTTGCAGCAATTATCTCGTTAACGAGTTCTTCCATTTTCTTTCCCACCGAAACTCTTGTAGTGAAGTACGGTCTTGCAATGGGAAAAACACGTACTTTAATCGTAAGTACGAATGAGCACAATATTTCAACTATGGTGGCAAGTAGCTTCTAGCCGAAAGGAAGGTGCCAGAAAAAGTTAAATGATGCATTTAGCTGCGACCGAAGCCAACAATGGAGTTGTCTCAAATTATCTTTTTTTTGCTTGAATTGAGTCATAGATGAAACTGGTGCGAGATCTCCATTAGGCCCTCAATGCAAGCCAAGTGATGTGCGTTCCCATGGCTCTCTTATTGAATATGACAGCATGATAGAATTTTGCAACTGTTAATGTGCACAGATGTAAATGTGGGTAAAAAATGCATGATAAGAAATAATATTTTTCTCACTATTAGTCAGAAATAAAAAGTCAAGTTCTGTGGCAGTTGCAAAATAGATTTGTAAACTCCCACGCATGTCTCCAGCTAAGTATTCATTAAGTCGAATAGGCTAACGAACCTGCTGAAATTGTCCTTGAACCCTAGGCTATGGACATGGCAGAAAAGAAAAAAACAGCAAATCAGGTGGCGAATTCTTAAATGTCAGTAAAATAAATCTTTAAACCCTTGCATTGCAATTGTAGTTAGACTCAGCTCGTGTCTGTTGACAAATTGTTTTCGATTTTCAATTCACGCCCTGTAACTTTTACTGACTTAGCGATTTGCATGTCATTTGGAAAGTTTTCTTGGTGTTGGATGTGTAATCTGTAAGCTAGGGGTGGCTTCTCCCCACCGGAATTTGGGTAATGGCAGGAAATGTGATTGTGTTTATTCCAAGGCGTGGAAATGTACACTTTGGGAAATGACAGCCAGAGTTATTGTGTAACATGATTTGAAATGAAGAGTGAGCTGCTGAAGTAGCTACAGTAAGCACCGGAATGGCACATTGTTAGCCCGGAACCTTATCCGGTGAGTGTGAATGAACGCTTAAGTGATAGCGTCTTGATATGCGCATGTCAAGTTGGTTGAAGTTGATTTGACAACCTGGCAAGATACCATGGAAACGCGGATAAGACTTATAAAACAGATAAGACGCAGATGATGCAGAGCAGCGCAAGCTGTCAGTGCGATGGAATGTTTACACCTGTAGTGAGCCAATCAAGAGACAGATTTATTAGAATCTCCCCGCATTCTCAGTATTACATGTATAGCGATCAGAAGCAAAATGGAGTCGTTCACGTGATTTCCTTAACATGTTTCTTACGTGTGTCTCGGTCTGTATGATGGGCAGAGAGGAAACTCATGCATGTGGAAGTCATAAGGCTTCCGTTACTATTATTTCTTGTCATAACTCCAAGGTAATTGTAACGTAGGGCTTCTGTCCCACGTTTAAACGTTACAAAAGTATCGATCCTGGCTGATTTGCATACATTGCATGAATTTGATCCAAGCCAGAAGGTGTGCTGGAACTGGCAGAGAGATACAGATGAATTACAGATTACAGATGGAGAGATAGACAGATTTGAAGTTAAATGTGACACGTGGTCCTGAAAGGACCAGTAAGTAGAAACGAGGTAAAACATTACTGCTTATACGATTTCAGGATGTAACACCGGTTCCTGCCGCAAAAATGGAAATTCACATGTGCTTCCGTACAAAACACCTTGATGAGGTCAATGAGCCTCGCTGATTTTTGGGAGTTGCGTAAAGCCAATTGAAAGTCATTTGGTCATCTCGTTTCATGTTCAAGGTTTCATCATCCCATAATGGAATTGCACCCAGGCTACGTTACAACATGTACCTCGGGTAGGGAATGCCACATGCACCTTTAGACAAGGTGACTGAAGGTTAATTGGCCGAACGGTTGGTCTCATCAGCTTATGTTCTTACAACTGTACTTTGATACACGGTTCTATTCTGACTTACGCCTTACCGAGTCGGGCGTACCTCAAGAATCCTGTGATTTATTGCTACAGTTTCCGTTTGGGATGATCCAAAAAATACGTTATCTCCTGAACCTCGTGCCCTCCCCCATCAGTGACTTCTTTTCCTGCTTTCTTCTGGTTTTAATTGAGATCAGTATAGCAGTGTGCTGAAACAAATTTATTGGCTGAAAGAGAATTTTTACTACATGTTGTGTGATCTTCATTAGGTCTAGTTTGTCTGACTCTATACTGAATATGTAGAAACTCAATTTTTGCTAGTAATTGGGATAGTTTTAATTGTGCATAACTTGTAACGTAATTAAAATTTTCCGGCAGGAACAAGTTATTTTGACTAACATAATCTTAACCAGTGAATTAATGTAGTTGACCACCCTGTACGCTTCAATTGCGAAGAAATAAGAATTTGGATTACCACACCTATGGGTTTTTGAATTCAATATTGCCATTCGCAGTCATTGCCTGACCCTCCCTCCCACCATTCCCCAAGTGTAACGTATTTTGTGAATCATCCCTTATGACTAAATCGCCTAACTGTAGCGTGAGCCATTCCTAGATATATTGTTACAAACGGTAATGCAAAATTCGTCGGAATTACTCTTTCTGTTATTTAGCTCATACTTTTGTACGGGTTTGCTTGGGCTATTAATAGAGCTTGAGACCTATTGCTATGTACAAAGAGGGATTACTCCGTTGTTTATGGTCCGGGCTAGTTTCCAGTGTGTATCGCCTTTCTGTGGGCTCTGGCGGGTAGCAACTTATTTCAGGTGAATTTAGTAAGTAAAGGTGTCTTTGTTTAAAGTTTTTATGTGTAAAAAGTGGGTAAGATTTCGATAAGCTACCACATTACGTAACGCAGTTGTAACGTGTCATACTGTCTCGGATTCAAGTTTCCTTGAGGGCGGATATCCTGTCGCTTTCCTTTCCAGGCAACAGGACTTACGGTAAAGGTGAAGAGTGAGTGATTTCTGAACCCATTAAGTCAGTTGTAGAGGAGTTGCTCTTGTTCACCTGTCAAGAATCAATACACTCAACTTCTGTATTCACCTGCTTGAGTTGTTTTCCTGTCGGTGAAGTTGCATAAACCTTATGTTGGAAGAACGTTTCAAATTCTGAGCATGATGAGACTGGACTTCTTAAACCAGATTTGTTAAGCGTAATCTGATCCTGTCAATGGAATTTTTTCGTGCCAGAGCAACAGTGGCTTTGCATGGGTGGGAACTTGATCCACAGTTGGTGCTGCGCTTTTGCGGTACAAATACAAGGGACAATGGACGGCACGCAGCTCACATGAGCGGAAAACAATTGCAATATCACCGGAATCACGTTACGTCATACAGTTTTTGGCTTGAGTGCAAACCAAACACGTGTTACCGTTTCGTTTCTCGGGAGTCAGAACTATAGGGCTGAATGTGGTTGAATCTTCAGAATGTAAACACGAGCATGAGAAAAGAATTGGAGGGTTGAAACGTTGCAAGCGTGGGATGAAGAACCATTGAATCGCTTTTCCGCTTTCCGTTCTTAACTTTCCTTAAAGAGGAAGCTGTACAGTTAAGTTCACCTCACCTCCTGGTTGAAAAATTCTCATCATCTCCTCGTGGGCAGCAAATCAATTACGGAGGCATGGCGGTGAGGCGAGAACGCGTGAGATAGAATGTAATTTGCAACGATTTAAATGCAGATATTTTGGCATTGAACTGAATTACCATTTGTGCCAAAGACAAGATTTGGATGCGGTGGACGGGCTAAATTCTCTTATTCATGTGTCTTTTCAATTTTTGAACGACATCGGGCTAACAACTGACACCTGCACTTCTGCACAGTTAGCAACACCTGTCTATTTTGAAGTGAAATTGTGAGAAAATTTCGTAGCCCTGTCACTTACTTCGATGGGGATGAAATTTCCACGAAACCTTGGCATTGAATGAGAATTTGATGGCAGGCAGAACTTGAGTGCAAAAAGCGAGATTGTGGCAAACCGTGCTGAGAGTAAAGTGTAGCCTTTTATATTGCTCGGGCTGCCATAGTTCTGTAGGCTAGTGGCAATGTGAAATGCAAATTAAGTTTCATCTACCATCTAGAGACGATTTTGGATGCGAATGCACTGACAATTTTCGGCAAGTATCTGCTCACTGCTTTCAGAACCTTCGAAGCATGAAATTGTAGGTTTGCTTTTACGTTACAAATTATGGCGTGCCATCTGCCTAGTGTTGAACAAACAACCGTGAAGGAAAACTCGGTCAATGTGGTCGTTGATTCGATGCAGTGCAATTTGTCATTTGTTGTGTGATTCTCTTTTGAAAAAGGGTCCAATTTCCTTGTCATTTGGAACTAATTAAATTGAAACTTATGGCCGTGACTTTCGCATTGATTCTTTGTCTCGACCATTCCGTTTGGGAGGACTGAATTTCAAAATGTGCAGGTGGGATTAATGATTTCGCAATTTTGTCCAAATAAATCAAGGTAGCCAATTATGGACAGGGGGGAAATGCAAAAAGTTGGAAGAGAAATCAGACAAGTTGTGCTATCATGAAGTCAGCTCGTTAGCCCAAGTACAAGTGCACTATTCAAAACCAGGTAGATGAATATCGGCATTTGGCTAAAAATACCATAAATAAAAAAAACACTTGTCACGATAGTCACAAGCTCAAATTACAAGTCTGGCAATCTTCTGCTGAAAATTTGCAGGAAAATTTGCAAGTTTAATGTTTGGATCCGTATCGTGAAAGTTAATGCACCTGGTGCACAGGATGATTTTGAGTTTGACTAGGTGGCAAGGAGAAAAGTGTGGTCCACCTGCCTGTGTCTGGGCGTTAGTTTGTAAACTTTTAACCTTGAAGGGGATGCCATTACGGTTTCGCATCCTCTCAGATCCTTTGATCGTGTCAGGGATAAGGTAATTGACAAAACCGTTGGACGGTTATCTGAAATCAGAACTGGTGCAAAAGTCGTAATTTACGATCGTCCTTAGATTTGCCGGTTTGAACAGACATCAAAGAGGAATCATAATTACGATCGCAAAAGCGCATTCGAAGGATTGCAACTTCTGGGCTTGGGACATGAGTAATGGTTACAAGTTGCGAACTTAAAGGTTTCGTGATTGTTTTCTTGCTTCATTTGCCCGAAGAACTAGTTTTTGTACGCAACGTGCTTATTATAATTTCTCCGGCTTTTAATTGCATCCGTGCAATTGTTGCCCTGCTACTGTTTCTACTTACCCCTGTTTCGCTTAAACGTTTAATTTATAACAAGCCCCCACGATGACTTAAGCAGCGCAAAACCGCTTTACTAACGACTACTTTTGTGCAATCTGATGACCGTCTTATGACGATTTCATCAAATCAGGCAGTGAATGCCTTTGAGCAACTAAAGTCATCATGCAGATCAACTGTAACAATGGAAGAAATACACTGATTGCATCTTTCATTGCAAGAAACAATGCATTTAAGTTTAAAGTTCAAGGGTTAATTGCAATTCACACAAGGTTCAGTGCAAACTGAGCAACTTTTGTATCAACACGCAAGCGTGTCACGTTCAACAGGATTAAGTTAAAGATTGCAGCATATTCTGCCTTAATGAACTATTTGCATTGCTGTTGCAGTATTTCGTAACACCTAAAGCCAGTAGGTTAGTTGTGGTTCAGTTGCCATGACGACGTGATGAGCTATTTTGACTAAACACCATCAAAACAATTGAAGCCTGAGTAAACGATAGAGATTCCAAGTATTGTCAAGGTAACCAATTGTTAAGACAATGCCACAATTACAATAATCTAGACTAGAATACCCGAGAAAAAGCTCCCACTGCTCACTTGTAAAGATGTATCACGTTATCAAAAAAGGAGGTGCTCGATTCAATCGTTTTACTGCCCTACAGGTCTGTATCTACAGTTACAAAACAGCTTCTCCGAGGAGCAAAATGCTTTAATTGACTTGTCGGGAATCACCTTGGACTCTTTCCCACAGACACCTGTTTAGCTCTCTCAATTGCATAGTAATTATCTGTGGGACTGTAACGCGTTTGCGGTGGCAAGTTAACTCGTTAGAGGCAGGAGGGATTTTACTGTGGCAGTCGCTCAAAATTGTTGCTCACCTGGTGGGAATTCGGCTCAAAAGGTTGCTCAAAACAAAAAGACAACAAAAGCATTTTTAAAGCCGAATGAACGAAGTGAATGCAAGAACGCACAGGTAACAAGAACTCACGTTGTTTTCAACCTGCCTTTAAAAGCTGAGTATCTTCAGGATGAAAGCTTACCCTTTTGGCACGTATTTCCTCCGTTGGAATTTTCCACTACGGACCTGCCGAAGGTACTCTGATTTGTTAGTTGTTGACTTACTTTAATGATGGCATGGCGTACTTAAAATACGCCAAAATTCCTACAGCCGCAGTCAAGTTCCGTTGTTTAGCTTTTAGGCAACTGCAACTCTACCCATGTTCATACTTCATACTCGACCTGATGCCCACTGTGGTTGTGGCTTATAGTGTCGACAATCATGCTTCTGAATAGGCCAAGCTGTCAAAAGTTTCTGTGCCATAGAAGAAACGGTTTCGACTATCTCACAGTGAACATTTGTTTGATTATTTTAATTTTCGATTCAATGGTAAACTTCAACAGTTATGTTTTCCTACACGTTGCATGAGTTCAAGATCGGGGGTTTCCGTTGAGAAGGATGAGAAAACGGGATGATTGTTTGCATTAACAGAATTATAGAGTAGGGGAGAGATTCACTTCTCTGAGATCCATTCGGTTTTGATTGTACTCTGACTCTGTGATGAGCGATGTGCCTGTTTGCTGAATGATGTGCGATTGTTGCCCCGCAACAATAGGCCTTGTAATGACTACTATGCAAAAACCATTCTTGCACTGGACTTCCGTCCAATTTCCCTGCATGCATAAGGGGACGTCACAGGATTATGTGGATTGAAATGACACTTGTAATTGCAACGGGCTTAAGCCGTTGACACACGTGTTTACCCCTGCTTTGGAATGTGGAGCAGGAGAAAAGTTCGAGTGGATGACGAATGTGCAAGCGGGATTGGAATTCTTTCAAGTTAAAGTCATGTTCATGAATAAATTTTATTTACAGGTTCCTCCCCAGTTACAAGCGTCAGACTGCCGGTGGAAGCAATCAACAGGCATGTGAGGACGGATTGTCTGGATGAATTTGAAACGATGGATGTTATAACGTGGTGAGTTTGAATTTACAACTCCCTAGATGTCAACGATGGAGGGCTTAAGTCTTAAAACAGCCTTTTGTTGTTTATGAGCATCTTGAAACACATGCTTACTTCGCGGTTGTTTATCCATTTAATCAGGAGAAAACGTTCATCAGTTCGCGATAGCTTCCGCGGATTCTGCCAGGAACTGCTGGAGAGTTCTTCCTCCCCTGCATCTTCCATTGAGGACAATCTTAGCAATTTAGAAAGACCACCCTGTCCTCAGAAACCAGCCAACGAGAAGGTTATCATTCACGTGCCATTGGAGAAAGAAAAGAGCCTGAATGGACACCAGGGGGCGGTACCTCCGTTAACAGATACTGAGAAACTGCAAAACAAAGATCCTGCAGCTAATGAAGGTGTCATTAATTTCTATGAGGAGGATGAAGATGAAGAGGCTTCAAGCATCAGCTGCAGTCCTGTCGATCATCCTGATTTGTTGCAAAAAATTCAACAATGTAATAATTCCATTGAGTACATTTCCGTCCTTGATAATGTGCAGGTGAGAAAAAGTTTTTGCTTTTGTTGCAAATGCCACCTGTGGCATGAGAATGGACGAAGACTGGTGTTTCAAATTAGTCACAATTTGCGAGAGTGATTTCATGCTAGTCCTCGGAAATTGTCTTGGGAAGCCTGAGCAGAATTAATGCTGAGGAATGAAAGTAAAACATTGGTTTTGCTTCAACACAGGTGAACGACAAGGAATTGAACAAATTAAACAAGGATGAAGCTATTACCAGGACTGAGCCTATCATTGTTCCACCACGGCAAATTAAGCTGATAATAGCACTTGACCTTGGAAGTAGAGCGAGTGGATTCTCATACTGGCATCATGCCAACCCGAACATGGTTCATATAGGACGCTGGTCTTCCGATGGTAATGTTTTTGTTTACTATTCGCCATTAAGTATCAGTTGATACTATAATTTGTCTTTTCTGTTTTAATGAGCTAGTTCCGTTTTGGCTCAATCAATTTTCGGTGCTTGTATCTCAAAGTTAGCCAGCTTAGTTGAAATCCTACTAGAATGTTCTCGTACTCTTTTTGTAGAAAATGCCGGTTCACATAAAGTTCCTTCTTGGATTCTCATGAGCCTGGACCAGGATCAAAAACCCGATGCTGAGTTGAAAGTCTCTGATATCAAAATTGGACAGGATGCCTTAGATGACTACACGGAGTTTCGCGGCAAAAACAACTCGACGTTTGTAAATCAGTGGAGAGAATTTTTCCAACTTGATTCCGAGGCAGCTCGTCTTTTGACTTTCCCCTACACGTTGGAGTCCTTGGAGGATAAGATGGATTTTTCTCAACTGATCAAATCCCTCATCAGGTTCTTCGGGAAAGCGGCACTTAGCCATGTACGAACCAAGTTGCCAGAGGCTTTAGACAAAGGTGTGGAATTTGATCCTCTTGATTTTCATATTTATAGACATTACACACTCATTCCAGATGACGAATAGAAGGTTCTGGCTAATTTCAATTCGGCAGGAGTGGTGTTACCTAAAATTATATAAATTGCTGTATTTTTGCATGCTCCTAATCACCACTTCCCAAGATTGTTTGGTAGGATTAGTTTGAGCTTGAGCTAACGCTGCGGTGTTTAAACTTCCTTGTTATGCACTAGCATGAAATCGTGTCTTTTGAATGTGGAAGCGAGAATAATGTGACGATTTAAATCCTCAGGTGAGTCCATAGAATGGGTGATTACAGTCCCGACATGCTGGAATAAAGAATCGCGACAATGCGTTCGTGAAGCTGCATACAAGGTGAGCGTAATGAGTTCTCTTCATTTTTGGATAATTTGAGCTATGGAGTACTCCCTCTTTGTAATTGTCTTGGTCTCGTAAGTTTTTTTCTGCCACTTTTTTTGATTAGCTGAGCACATCACGTACGAGTGAGCTTCCGCTCCTTTGTGCTCGTGACAACCGTACTTTATGCACGTAGAGTAGATAAAAGTTAAAAAAAATGACATCAGCGGGGAATTAATGACATGAAAAAGTAGTAAATTAGTACGGCTTCTATTTTAATTAGAATTCAGAAGCCTGATAGAAGGCTATGAATAGCAGGCTGAGATAATCTGGATGTTTCGCCCCTGATTATGGAATAGACTGCTGTATGGTTTTCAAACTTAAACCTTAGATCAAGCTATTTTTTAACATTAGATTTCATACATCATGGTATTTCTTCCAGAGCGGCGTTTTGAGACCTGAGGATGGCTTTAACCTGGTCGAAGATCCGCTGGCAGCATCATTTTTTGCGTCCATGTGTGAAAACTGTAAGTTGAGTGGTTTACCAGTTGTTGTTGGCCTACTCAAGCAATATTTATTGGGCGTGATTTAATATTCAGTTTTGATTAGTGTATTGAATGAATATTATTTGACTAATGAATGTCTTTGATTTGTTGCAGATGATAACTTCTATTTCTGTCGATGTCGGTGGCGCCTTTGTCCACATTTCTGGATTTGAGAGAAAGCAGGATACAAAAGTCCATCAAGTTTTCGAACCCAGAAGTTTGTCTTTGCCAAGTACGTTGCTCCTCCATCTCGTTGCTATGACTTACCATTTTAGGACTTACAAGTTGTTGATGTATTGAATGCAAAGCAATCAAAGAGCAAATTCTGATTCGAAGATCAGCCATATTTATTGTCAAATGTGGTTGGACTAAACGTTTTCACTGCTGTTTTCACCTTGCAGCCCCAGAATCCGCGTTTGAAACAAGGTTAACAGGAATAGTTGGCCGGGAATACATCCTGTATTACAAGGCCAAATACCGACCTGGCTGGATTGAGCTTCTGAAGAGCTTCGAGCGTGCAAAATGCAAATTCGATATTAGCTGCGGCATGAATAATTCCAGTACCTTCGTATTTCTGCCGTGTAGTTTTGTCACGGAATTTTACAGCTACACAGGAATCAAGGTAAAGTGGATGAACATTAGCCTTGTGGGAATTGTCTCACATAAGTATGCAATTAATTCTCACGACAAGGTGGCACAGCTTCTAAACTTTAACGATCATTGTGTATTTGCCTTAATTATCGGTGATTTGAATACAGCTCCCGGATGCCATCACAGATAACGGAGGGCACATGATTTGGAACGACAATGGCGCTCTCTGTATTCCATGCACGGAAATGAGACAGCTACTGAAATGCAGCCTCGACTTTATCGCCAATAAACTTGAAAATTTGCTTCAGAAGTACAACAGGTTCAATACGCTCGTCCTAACGGGGGGATTCGCCAGAAATAAGTTTTTAAAAGAGTCTCTAGAGGCCAAGTTTCCTAATTTAAAAATAGTCATACCGAAGGTAAGCGCATTCCATTCCACTGGATACTTGAATCAGAAATACGCAAACATTTCATTTTAGTACAAGGCTTGAATGGGAAAATTATCACGTAATTTTGTTTTTATGCGGTAGGAGTTCACTCATGGAGTCCTTCAAGGTGCTACACTTTCGCTAATGCCAAAGATAACTTCCAAATTAGTCATTAGGTC
>VRMD01001866.1:0-15166 GCA_009872375.1 Sminthurides bifidus | reverse complement strand
CCGTAAGGCAATTCTGCCACTTGCAGATTATAAGATGAAGATTGAAAAGTGATCTTTAGTTAAGAAAATTACAACATGTTGGTAAGAAAAAGGAGAATGTGATCGTGTTACCCAGGCAAGAGGATAATTTGAGAGGGAGTGAAAGCTTCATATTCCACTAAAAGCTCGATCCCATCAACTTTTCCGCAAGAGGCAAATGACGGCTGAAGGCTGAGAGAGAAGGTAGGAAATGGAGAAAGTTCGGGGATTAGCACGGAACTTGATAAGTTCCTCGTGAAGTAATCCAATCCAGTTGTGTTTTCCCCTGTTCTTGAATGTTGTTACCAATTTAAGGACCTTGAACAGCTTGTACTAATTTGCTATTCGGCCTTTAGCACCGATAGCTTGTTAGCCAATGAGAGCATGCGTTATGTCACATAGAAAAAAAAACAGATGAAAAAAAACTCATGTGCAAAATCAATAAACATGAGCTGTTCACATGGTTGCGGAAAAACATTCTTGTGACGCACATGAGGAGCCAGGAGAAATATTTGCCCACACGTATTAATCATTTTTACTACCCCGGCAATTAGGCTAATAGACTTAATTAGCTGGGAAAATCCAAGCCATGTAAAATATGTGTGAGCGGCTTTGAATATTTTACGGGGAGCAAACAACATATGTTGGGTGTGAATGGAAGAAAGTGCATTATAGTTTGAGAAGTGGCTTCTGTTGAAAGTGAGCATTGAGGTGATTGTGAAGCGTGGATGATGTTGGTGATTCATTACTTTGAATGGTGGTGGGGCTGAATAGCGCGGGTGTATGGGAAAGTTGTGAAAAAGGCAGGAGAAAGCATGTATTTTGCTTTCTGGAAGTAGAAACAATGATGCTGGGGTATTGATCCGCACATGGCTTTCTCTCCACCGATGTCTCCCAGTTCGGAAACTTGCTCCAGCTTTCTCCTTGCGAATCGAGTCAGGTCTGACCGAGACTGAAGAGCAGACAGACAAGCGAAAGGAAGGAGTGTAGGAACGAGTGCTCATTTACTTCGCTGCTCTGCTTCCCCACATCCGTTTCCTGCAGTACAGATAGTATGCATTGCCTAACTCTCGTCGGCGAGAGGGGAGAGGAGTACAGGAGAAAGTTCACCCCCCTCCGCTTTCTCCACACCGGGAAAGTCGAACGGAGGATGGAAAGCGAGCTTACAAAACAACTCCGCGAACTTTCCTTCTGGTACATGAGTCTGAGGACTAGGCCTGGATAAACATGTTGCAGGCGTTGTTGAATGTGCATAAGTTGTGGAAAATCAGGAAAATAAAGAGAGAGAGAGAGAAAGCATGAAAGGAAGTGGAATTCATGATAGGGCTAAATGGAAAACGGGGGAAGAAAAGCAACAAAGCTGGCTGGACTAGACACCGTGCAGAAACGGGTGAAAGGACGGAGGAAACAGGACTGAAACGGTGAAAGCATCAAGTATCACCACCAAGCTCAAGTCTACAGGACCAAGACGGGCCAAGAGAGCGTGGAAGCTTCCTTGAAGAACTTTCAGGTCTGAATAATAGATTCAAGAACCATAGAGAGGAATGAAAAGTTGAAAGTTTTCGGCCACTTGTCCTCATAATACGACTGGAAATATTACCTCTGTATCAACATCAACTGAGCAGTGAGGCTTGAGCAGACTAGCGAATATAGCAGTCAGAGTTTCTAATTTGCAAGAAACCAGGACCACAAACCTGGTTCGGAACTCAGAAAACGGAGTGAAAGGAAACTGAAAGCTGGGCTGGAGAAAGGAGTTCGAGGTAAACGTGTAAAGCATCTGGGGAAGCATTGATTTTGAAAAGCATTGATTCCGCATTAGCTCCATTCTCAAGTTGGAGCTGAAATCAGATCGAGTCAAAACCAACTCAAGTATACAATTACCCTGAATAGATACATGTAAAGGGGGGGGCACGAATGCCTCTAGTGTAAGTTTCTAATAAGCTACACTGTTCTAATAAGCAGAAAGAAAGACGCGTCTTCTGGTCCATTTGCATGGCATTACAGACAATTACGGAGGCGACTCCTCATAGAATGCAGGGAGATTTTCTAAAATCAAAAACTAAAAGAACGGTAAAATCCTCGTTAGTGGCAGGAACATTTGTTACCCGGGTTTTATCAGATTCTCATCACAGTCACGCTGTAAAAGAGTTCCTGGTACATGCTCCATTGCGAGGGAGGGGGGAGGAAGAAAAAGCAGTAGAGATTTGAACGAGATGGTGAAGATTTTGTAAGAGGTTCTAGAGCAGAGCATGGAGTAAGAAGTAGGATTTTATTTTCGGTTGTGGAGAAAGCAGTGAGGAGAAACAAGGAAAGAAATTGAGTCGATTCACGCCAAAAATTGTGTGAAAGGGGCAGATGGAATGTTTCCTGCGTTCCAGCTGGCGGTGAAAACACCATGGGGAGGATGGAGGAAGAGAAGGAGACTTAATTTTATGGTCGTTGAGATGCTCCCCTCATGTGCTTTGGAAGAAGTTGACTCGTTTAAATAGTGAAAGTTGAAGTTATCGCTAGATCCATCGCGAGGACTCACAGTTTACACTGAGCTTTGCCAGAGTAACTTAAACGGAAGTTCGATAAGTACACAAAACGGGGTCGGAACAAAGAAATGACATTCGCATATGGAGGAGATGAAATCAGGAACGTCACAGCGCCTCCGGCGTCCCCTTGCTTTTATGTAGGTCGAGTGTGATCGAACTGAAGGAAGGGGTTTCTGATACGTCCGCGACTTGAGTATCTGTCTTGCAACTATCTGCAGGAATTCAGGTTATGGGGTGAACTTCGACTTGAGTTCCAAGAAAAAGGCGTGCTTGAAATGCTGCATGAGAGTTGGGATCGTCTAATGAAGATAAAAAACTTTGATGTTCAAATTGCTCTTGCAATTAGCGCTGGTTTCAGGTGATCGTTAGATCACCTGGAAGATGGACCTGGGAAAAAGTATCGGGTCAGGCCCATATGGCTACAAAGCTTCGTTTTCACTTTGCAGCTTTATCAGCAGTCGACAGCTGCAGCTTTGAAAATTTCCAAATCCTAACAAGTCCGACCGTAATTTCATCCTCTTGGAAACTTTCACCAAGGGGGACAACTTTCCCCAATGTGAGCAATCCCTACCTGATTTCAAAATAAGTTGACTGTTCCCTACCTACAGACATGGGACCACATCTGTTCCCCAGTTACCACTTGGTAGTAAGCCCCGTCACAACCATTCTGCCCCCTGTCACTAGGTCAGAACTCATGACCTGATTACCAAGTAGCGGCGTACATGATTGCAAGCTGCAGGGTGGCGTAAACTAGCATGTTACGAGCCACAAACTTTCTCCCTCCTGTAGGTCTGGGACGTGACGACCAAAAGTATTTGAAAACCGCGGACAATTGTGCAAAATTTCAAATGCTGAGCAAATCTCACCCAAGCGATCACCAAAGTCCCGCAGCTGTTGGCGAGCGGCTCTGGTGTGTACGAGACCTCCTTAGAAAGTCCTTGGACTAATTGCTCGACAAATATAGGCGGGTACTTTGGAATGAGGTGAAAGCAAGTAGTCGTTGACAACAAGGGAAAGGCTGGATGGAAATTGGGAAGGAGGAAATCAACAAGTGCATTTGATTTTCACCTTTGTGTAATAGCCTTGGTTATAGCCTTCTTGACAGGAGTGCCATGGATCATGCATTAGCTCTAAGGAAAAAGACATGTTGACTGTCCGTAGCATTTATTGCCATCAAATCAACAGGTATACTATCAACATTACTATTACATTACCAATAATTTTGATAAAGTATCATCTTGCACGAGGCTGTCATGTGAAAAATGCTTTGTCAATAGAAATATCGAGGCTAAGTGCTCTCAATTGCTTCTCGGGGCTGTTGACCCTGATTTTCGAACCTATCCTCGTTCTGATCGGGCTATTATCCCCTGTTTACCTCGTTAACATGAAATGGAACGAGAAAATACAAAAACGTCGATTGCACGATATACCGCCAATTTTGAACATGCCGATAAAATGGATTTTCAATCCAAGTCTGGAAAGACCATGAGCTCAACTCCTGTAAAGGATGACCATAGATCGTGTTATTGAGCACCAACAAAACTGTTTTGCCAGCTTAAATTTTCACATAAGTTGCCTACTATATTCAGCATGGGGTGGATAAAAGAAGAGCGGGAGATCGTAATTTGAAGCGTAGGCTTGACTTGGGTAAGGGATATGGAGAAAACGCTGCGGCAAGTGTCTCGTAGAAAGGCCTTTAAAGCAGGAGATGAAAGGAGGCAGGTACACGAGGAGAAAAAAGGAGAAAGCTGTTCATGGCTCTGGTTCTTTTGTGATGTGGAGAAAAGACATAAATGTTTTACGGTGCTTTCATGTGTCCCAAAACCTGATTGCTGGTCTTATTCCAAGGAGCGCACTTACTGTCTTGCCTGTGCAAATGATCGCTCAGCTCCTTCCACTGATTTACTATTGAGTGCTTCTCTTATGACATGGCGCAAAAAGTTAGTGCAGGCTTTTACGTCAGATGATATCGACTCGCTTGAGGTTTTTTTATAAAACTCGCTTTTTATGAAACAAGAGCTTATGGCAAGGCGTGGTGAGCGTCTAAAACTTTTATTTACTGCAATCTTGTGTCCCCGTTCGATATTGCTTCCAGACCGGGTTGCAGTTTCAGGGACGGTGGTCCACACCAGTCTGCTGGCAACTTTCGCAAACTTTCTCCTCTATTCTGGCTGGACTTTCTCCTCGTCCTGTCAGAGTGAGAGTGAAAAAATCGATAGTAAACGCTCTTGCAATTAATCAGAGCTTGAGTCACCGGCAGCGTGGTAATGTCGACTAGGTTTATTGTGGCCTTGATTCGGTGCATTTTCCATTACGTGATGCTGGACCGCGCCAATTTCTGGTATTTGCTCTGCAGATTTACGTTGGCCTATTTCCTAGTTTTGAGCCTCGTTAGTGTGTCATTTTTCATTGAGTTTGAATGTCACCGCGTCATAGTCCTAGCCCTGCAGCTATCCGCCTCCACAGGAGCTTTCTCCAAGCCAGCGAAAGCATACTTCTAGGAATTTCGTCTCTGCTTCAAATTTTACCGTTAGGTTTCTCCGCTAGTAACCTTCCAGGCAGTTGGACGTGTCTGTGTGCCTTGTTACTTAACAATTTGTTGCCTGGAAAAGGTAATTGGTCGCTTGAATGAAAAAAATAGCAAAAAAACAGCCTTATTACGTCACAGTCCATGTCTTGCATAAGATGCACGGGGGATTTAACAAGGATTTACCATGCACTGGGAGCCCATTCTGAGGAGAAAGTTGAAGAGTTGGGGTGAAAGTACAAGTGGACTGAATTTTTACTCGGATGATGTGAAATTGTCCCAGCGGAAGAGTTATTTACTTTGCTCAAAAGTTAAANGTACAAGTGGACTGAATTTTTACTCGGATGATGTGAAATTGTCCAAGCGGAAGAGTTATTTACTTTGCTCAAAAGTTAAATGACGGGAAGACGAGAAACTTGGGATTTTTACATTTTTTTGACAGCTCACTAAGAGTCAGTCATCTGCACACAACCAAGGATGACATGTAAGCCCGACGGTGTCGTTGTGGAATTTTCGTTATCCTTTTTTCGGCTATATGCCTTGTTTTGCAAGGAATATAGAGCTGGTATGGCGTAACTTGTTTCAAACTCTCCTGTCACTATCTCCCTACCCTGTACAAATGGGCTGGGGAATAGGAGCAGGTCTACTTGCTCTTCGCAGAATCTCGTAGCGCATTAGCAGCAAGGAAGAAGAAAGCTCTCAACTTTTCAAGGCGAAGATTAGCCAGAAAAGTTTTGCCATGACGCTTGCGCTCTCCATCCCAGCTCCACAGTTACTTGTTGGTTATTCGCAAATGTTATGCCCGGAGCCCGAGATAATGGAAAGGGTAAACAGTATTTCGGAGTGGTGAAAGAGCTGAGAGCCCTGAAACCAACTTGGGTAAGAAATCTGAGAGAGGGAAGAGAGAGAGAGAGAGAAGGAGATGTTTTAGATGTAATTTATTTCGGAACCTCTAGAAAATGTGAGCATAATGAGTAAGGGTCGATACGAGGGCAAAAACCATATTGCCCAAAATTTACATAAAAAGCAAGACAAAGTAGTAGACAAAGTAGTGCGGCTCGCTGATCTACAGCTTGTGCTTTCTCCACTTTCTCTCCTAGTTTACTCGTGACTGCGAGCTGAGTGCTCGCAGCTTACAGTGTGCATTCCCAGCCAAGATTCATTATTAGGCAGTAGAATTTACTCCAATTTTCCACAAAGTACAAAAGCAACGTCACAAAACCAGGGTTCATCCTGTGCGAATAAGAGAGTCAAGCTAGGTGAAAGTAGAAGAGAAAGCTGAGACGCGGAGAGAATAGGCTGGAATTAGCGGAGGATGCAAAAAACTCTCTTCCTCTCTACATGATCACAGGGCTGTGGAGTAATAGCTCCAAAGCCGGAAAATGAAAGCAACTGGTTCTCTCTTCTCCTCCAGCTCTCTCTCTTTCTCTCTCCTCATTTTGGCTCACTATGGAAAGATCTTATTCAAAACTACCATGAGCCAGGACGGACAAGGACGGTAATTGGCGTGGGTGTTTTTGCACCCGTTTCAACAACTCTAAACATGCCTCCATATTATCAGTCTTTGTATCCTTCCTTCCCTCCTGCTTACGTCTATCCATCTGGCTTATTTTTTCTCCATTTCACGAATAAATTAAATCCCAAGGCGCTACGCAAACCACCTAAACTTACCCCAAGTCTGGCCGTTAAGTTACCTCCCTTGAAATAACATGGAGGCTAAGTAAGGAAAACTTTGTGCCAGCCAGCAGCTTCTGGTGAGGATGCCTACAACGCAATGGAGCGTGGATACGGGCTGGATGAATGCAGCATGAAAAATCCTCTTAGCCGACACTTTGAAGGCTGCATAAAAGGTCTTGATGCCATGGACAAGTAGCTTTTGTTCGCCTTGAAGCAAGTCATTCTATTTTCCCGCTACAGAGAGTTCGTCAGCCCTTGTTTAAGCCCTTAGTGTAATGCAAGGCCGTGACCCGTACCAAAGAACTGAGAGGATCATAAAGCCTTGGTCCAAAAAGAATGGTTATGGTCCATGTTACCAGAGCTGATTTGAGCGGGAGCGTGTGAGCAGCCCGTGTCCTGGTAGTTGGATTCAAACTACTGTCACTCAATTTACGATAGAGGACAAGAACATGTCAGGAATTCGGATATCTCAAATAACTTGACGCATGAAATCGCCATGCTACCATCCAAACTAGATTAGGTTTCAATCCATTTCCGAGCGCTCATCCCATATGTACATACCGAATCGCGGGAATCGCATCCACAGAGTCTCTCCTTTGAAAACTTAGATGCAGTTTCGAGGGAATTTTGAAACCCATGTCTGAGTATTTCAGACCAGCAGTTTTATATTTCACAAAGCTACACATTCTTGTCAAAGTTTCGGCAAAATTTAAGTCGGAGGATTGTCTTCCGTAAACCTTGGTCGTCTTTTCCTGACGTTGATTTCCATCCTGGAGCAGCGCAGTGGTACTGGACTTTCCTTCGAACCCAAGCCCGATTCCAAGGATGGTAAGTGTGGATTTGAAGAAGCAGAAGCTGGACTGGACATGAAACGTCGGCTTGTCGGTCAGAGTAGGCTTGCGATAGGAAAGTTATGGCGGATTTCCAATGTTTAGGCGTTAAAACTTCATAAACTAGGACTTTCTTTTGACGCCCGGTGCAATATCCAGTCTTGATTCGCTCAAATGGAGTTCCTAGTAGCCTGAATTTCAAATGAAAGGAAATAAATTTCCTTGCTCATTTTGTCAAATGGTTGTTCATACATCAATGGTTCCAAGGCCAAAGGCTTTGTATGAGTTTGGCATGGCATTTGTACGAAAACTTTTGATGTCGTAAACGTCATAACGCTACTGGAAGCTAATTATTTGTGTGGGAGTGCACATGATTGCGATTTTGAATTTTGATCTGTCATTGCAGGAATTGCTGTGACAGTCGATAGTTTTTGCTAACTTGCTTCCTTCATGTGCCAAGTCAGTTGCAGGCCATTGCAGCATTTAATTGCCTAGGGTCTTTGATTAGTTCAGGAGTCTGATGAGGACTGACATTTCTGAAACTACGTAGGTAATGTATGTTTTAATCGGCGGATTTTAACCAATCGGCTTTTAAAAAACACAATTTAAAGCACAACAATCAGGTTGAAGTTGATGTAACCGTAGGCCTAGAACAGGAAGGAGCAATAACCGTACTGCTTGAGCAATTCTAAGCTGCTTAGAGAAAAATGTTTCTTACCTTGTATTGAGCTTATGCAGAAATAAATTATTCATTCCCGTCCTATTTTATCCCCTATCATTTTAAGAGTTGAGCTCTGGACTCAACAGAAACTGTTGAAACCCAGTGTAAGTAGAAAGGAATACATGAATTTCAGTACGTGGCTTATAAATTCGGTGAATTTGAACCGATTTCCGATTTACGTTCCTGCAACACGTTGCATTGGAAAAGAGAAGAGAGAAATTCGACCCGGAATGAAAAATTACCCGGGAGTAAATTCTTCTTCCAGTGCTTCAAGTTGCTGCAACTGGGCTATGTGTAGCTTTGTAAAAGTGAGATTGCGTGCGGAGAAAGTTCGCATTTGAAGAGAGGGTCCCTCCTCATGATGTTTCCTTTTGATTCAATCTCAACGTTTTCGCTCGGCAGACTAACTCAGGTGGTTCGGAGTGAAAAAGGATTTCAGACTTAGCCATACAATCAATCACGCTACGGTATCTCTTTCCCTATCCCTCGGATGCATGAATGGATATCAGACTTTCGCCTGCTACTCATTCTCATAGCTTTATTTCGCCAATGGTAACTTTGCACCAAAGGTTCGTGTGCATCCGCATCCCAAGTCGGCATCTATTTCCGTAGGTTGGGTAGGATCTCATCCTTTCAGAGGTTTGTAGCCTTGTAGCCATTTATTGCCCGCCATGTTGAGATAAGACGCTTTACCCTGGTAACGGAGGAAATCACGGTCCTTTTACCTCACAAAATACAATTGTTCGTAAAGGCTCATGCTGTCTAAGCCAATAATCGCATTCTTCTACCGTACCAAGTTATGTAAAAGAGAAAGGATTTTTCTGGTGAAAGTGATCCCTTCAATCCATCTGTCCCAACCCACAACTTCCGACCTGGTGAAAGTAGAGGCGGAGGTACAAGACAAATGCGTTACGGTTACGTTACCTACAGGTTGTCCTCGGTCTCATGTTTGTCGTATTGATTTCACAGACTTGGTGTGTAGTCTTCTTTCTTAACATTTTTGTGCAGTTTTTGTTGGAGCAAACAAGTAGCTAGTTATGATTGGAAGTCTTCCCTTGTAGTTTTATCGTAAGCTGTATCATCCAAACAGCTATGAATGGAAACATGACGTAATGACGTGGTTTCACTCTTATGTTCCCAAGCTACAGAGGTTTGTTTAAATACGTTTTTCGGCTATACTAGGGAAACAATTATGCGATACCTGGTAATTGTGACGTATGAAATCATAAGTTGGTGCGCTTTGTTAGCTGATTGCCCTAAGCACTATTGCTATGAGAATAGGTGCAACGTTATGGGAACTGTAGTTACTGTAATAGTCATGAGGGACTGGAGGAGGAGGTGGAGGAGGATGGAGAAAGTTCATGTGGATGTGCTAACAGAGTTGTGAAAGCGAGAAGTATTGCTACAAAGTAAACAAATGCTTGAATTCCGCAGTACGTAGAGAGAAACGGTAAAAGTTGTTGAGTTTTTGTTCCTGTTGCTTTGTTTTTCTACGCTTGGATTGGCTACAAGCAAAACCAATACGGAACTCGGAACAGAGTAGAGACAGGAGGATGATCTGGAGCTTTGAAGACTTTTGGAAAAGCATCTTCTCGGAATTTGTTGGAAGGATATTATTTTCTCCTTTTATATTCTCCTCTCCTTTCTCCACGAAAATAATCCAGCTTGAGCCCTATGACAACTGTATATGTTACGAGATTAAGCCTAAAACGGAATATAATATCCTTATATGTGCCTTGTGTGAGCCGTTCGGCAAACGGGGAAAACTCATTTGAAAGCAATCCAAGCGAACTGGCACATACAATGGACTTGAAACGTTTAAAATATATTTATTGGATCGTCAACATATTTTTGACGGAAGAATACCCTCTGTGGCATTCCCAGTACCTCTCAGTCTAATAAATCTGCGAAATTGAAGGAGTCCAGGGCTGAGCTACTACCACCCAGTAGCTAATCCAAAGCTTAGGAGAGTTTATTACCGATCATGGTTTCCTCTGGGAGTTGCTGCTTTCCGGGGTAATGCTAAGTGTCAGTGGGTCGAGTAAATGGCAAACATCGCCAGTTTCGAGCTGGAGGACGGTTATAAGGTATTGATCCGGGGGTACGTTCAGATGCTGCCATGAAGAAATGGCCGGGAAGAAAGAAAAAGTTTGGAGTTTTTCTACAGCTGTACAGCAAGAATTATTTTGTATCGGGATAAACCAGACAGAAAGAGCTAATGATCACATGTCCTTCTTAGTGTAATGTATTTGCACTTGGTTAAATTGAAAGTGCGAAGGAGTGTGGAGAAAACTGTCACTGCGTTGACGTGAAGGATGAAATATGGAGAAGAGGTTGAAAAAGCAACAACAAAATTTTCCATCTGCGGGGGTGGTTCAACAAAGCCAGGGCACATACACGAATTCCAAGTACTGTATCGAGGGATGGGTTGAATGCGTTGGAGAAAGTTTGGGTTCGGTACTGCATATGGAGCAATCGGTTCTTGGAGAAAGTCTGCTTTGAGTATTGCATGGAGCGATGGGGCCAGGGCATCGGAGAAAGTCTGTGTTCAGTACTGCATGGAGGGATCGGTTGTTGGAGAAAGTCTGTGGTCTTTGGAGCTTGAGAAAGCAATCAGGAGGAGGGAACCTGGGGGAATTTTTCATGCCGGGAAAAGAAACCGTGTATAGCGAGGAGTAAGATGGTGGAAGGAGACTCTCAAGTGTTTCAAGACACGGATGGAAGTCATGCAAACTTGAAAAGTTTCGAATTCCTTTGTCTACCATTGAGAGGAAGTGAAAGAGTTCTCTTTAAAAGCTCGTAGTATTTGACGGGAGCGGAAGGGAGAGGAGCGGAAGACGTGATGAATAGAAAGTAAAAGTGAGTCCAAAAACGGTCACCGTGACCAAAGAAACTTACTCGATTCAAATGGACCCGGCACTCCTCTCTCCTGTCGTGCATTAAATTTCCATTAGGCTCCAAACCAAACCTGCCCACTGTCTAATGGAAATGGTCCGACGCGGAACTTTCACCGTCCGCTCATTCCCCAACTCGGGGAAAACTCCCGTGGAAAAGTTTCCCCACAAAACTTTCTCCTTACCTTTGACCTGTGATTCTAGCCTTGTCGGAGCCTTGGTGTAAATAACCGCTTAATCTTTTATTCACGGCCCGATACCCCAGTCCCTTGGAGGTTCGCATCCTCTCTTCACCCCTGACCTCGGGAGCTGCCCTGGTCTTGGCATTACCATGGATGCGGACCCATGAAATTTTCAAAACAAGTCAACGATAAAAACAGCGGCACGGCCGGAATTTCAATCAGGACGTGGACATGGAATTGAGTCATGCGCCACATCCATTACAATGAGGGAGGAAGGTGAAAGCTGGTGGTGAAAGCAGGAGGAAGCTATCACAAATGTCAATCCTTTGCCAGGAGCGTTTTACTTAAAGTAATAGTATCTCGACTCGTTATCAACTCTCGTAGATGCAAGTCAGGTGCCGGTAGGCTAAAAGGGTTTAGGCTGTCAAAAACATTTTTCTTCAGAGAGAATGGCCTAAAAAATCAGACAGGTGGTATGGTGGCAGAGCCAAGCGTGGGCCTAGCGTAGCACGCCAGCCAGAGGAAGATGAGGTGTTTTCTGCAGTCTCTTCCAGTTTTCTAATCGCAGTTCAAGCGTGAAGAAATCGCTTTGCGTAAGCTCACACATCGTATGATTTTCAAACGAAGGTGGAATCCCGCTCTCTCACGCCCTTCCCTCCGCAAATATGATATGTGGAAGAGCCCTGACTGCGGCCCTTTAAATTCATATCACATCCTGTAGCCTATCATGAAATCCCTGCAGGTACAAAACTCATGACTTGGGTAACTAGTCTGGAACTGGTGCTTTCAACGCGGAGTATTCGCTGAGTTTACACAGAGGGTGGAAGAAATTCATGAGATTTAGAATTAATTCGCTCTCAATTTCTTTTCTCAATAGCACTTTAACAGAGAGACAAGATAAAAAAAATATTTCTCCAATAATCCCAACTTCAAAGAAACTCCCTCCCGAGTCTCCGGTTCAGCAAAGTCCTTGAGAAACTGGGCCTCTCTCAGCGCTCTCTTTAAGATAATCTCTGCAAAGGACGTGGAAGAACGAAGGGTGGGGGGGAGAGTTGAAAGAGTATTTAGTCAAATTACACATGCGACATAATTTTCAGGAAGAAAGTTGGCGGAGGGGGAGGGGCAAATGTGGTGCCTATTTCTGTTCGAGTTATACGCCGTTATGCTTGGAAGTCAAGAGAAGAAATTAGGTGAAAGCGGAGAAAACGTCAGGAGTCAACCTCAACGACTTTTATAAGGGCCTGGGGCAAGTTATTCCTCACTGTGTACTTTCCACTTGTCGGACAAAAGGAGAGAAGGTGGGGAAAACTTGTTGTGTTAAAGCATTTCAATAACTTTCTCCGCGGTCATTTACAGAAGCCGTTTTTAGATTCTTTACTCTACACATTGTCAAATACTGCTCGTTCAAGTTTTGAACTCGTGGTAGAATGGAATAGCGACTTGGCATTTAACACACAAACAAGGAATGAAAACATCCAGTTAGCAGTTAATGTCTCGGTAAATAGTGGCTTTCTTAGTCGTTATGTGTAGCCTCCCAAGGCAATTGTACACAATTGGAGCTTGGCTCTGGGCCCAGAAAGTGAATGGGAGTGTGAACAAGTTTGGGAGGATTTAGGGGAATTAAAAACCACAATTCTTAGCTTCATTTTCCTGTGCGTAGACATTGTAAACATTGGGTTGTTTGGACAACAAACAGCATGACTTAAATATGGGCGCAATTAAAAAGCTCCAGGTAAAGCTAACACGGTAATCCGCATAATTGCCATGACGGAAAGAGGGAAAACCACCGTTGTAGGTAACATGAGTTGGAGAACCCATTTTGCTTAACATCTGCTCCCGACCCTGCAATGAAGCCTACACTGTCTTTCCTTCAGTGAAAGGCGGAGAAAGCATAATGTGAAAGTTGTACACGGTAGTTCTTTCGGGTCGTTTCTGTATAGACGTGTTGCGAGACTGGGCATCAAATTCGAGCTGTTAGGAAGAAGGATCGCCGTTTTACCTAACAAGTACCAGTTGCCATGTAGTGGCAGATTGTAAAAGAAAAGGCTGAAAGAGCGCGGAAGCACTGCGAGTGAGAAAGTATCTTCGGTTGGAGAAAGCTAGCAGGAGCGGTGAAGGAACATTTTGCAATCGATTTTCTTTTATTCATCTCGTCGCCGTCGTCTTCCTCTCTCTTCTTCAGGTCTCTTTCTCTCTGTTGGGATGTCTCTTCTTTGTGCTTGCATACGAGTGCTCCAGCTTTCTCCGATAAGAAAATGCTGCAATGCCCGCACTGTTGTGTGTACACAGTTCCCGTGTGTAGTGCACACCGAGGAGAAAGTCCTAATAGACGTGGCAAAGTTTTCAACCTGTCTCTTCCATACTTTGAATTCTGTGAACTGACAGAGAAGTCCGCAATCAGCTTCTCTGTAACCTCGTAGAAAATTCCGACACAGTCTACCTAATTTGGCTTTCCTTTATGTACTTGTACATTACGGCAGGTTGAGGTTCGTAGTCGACCAATCCTTCCACAATATCGTCAAATGTATAGCCTTGAACATAAAAGAGCAATTTAAAATTGGTTCGATTGTCAGACTCTTCCCTTTACCTGGTTGATTTTCCCTATCTGAAGGACTGCAACGCCCACATTTTAAATTTGGCGCTCACCAAAAGCAAATATGTAGAGTTGAGCGGAAGTGGGGTCAGAACAAATACAACAAAAAGTCGACAACTGTATGTCGTCCATGTTCGATTATGCGATAAAATGTAGGATTGAAACTTGTGCGCTCCAGATAAATGGGACAGTTCATACCTAAGTAAGTGAACTTAACCGCCATGCCGTATGAGTCCCAGTATTACCCTTACTCAATTTTGCCATCATATCCGGTGAAAGCAAACATACAGTAAGCTTGATGACGACATCGCCTAGTATCAACTCTGGATTTTTGCCCCAGGACCATCGTCAAATGAACTTTCATCGCAGTGAAAGTCCTGACTGGTATCCGCGTCCCAGCAGTGCCACCCACGCACCTTGCTCTCAGCATGAAATCACGGAGGAGATGACTTCATGAAGCCAACGTTTCTTGAATGTGCGCGCACTCTTGACTTGAACATTTTGGTTTATTCATGTTTCGTCTCGTCCGCATTCAAAATCCGCGCCCGTGAACCTGTCCCCTTGTGTTGACTGGAATTGAATTTGCCAAGTCTCAAGGACTAGTTTGAAACACGTTGTCTGCCTAATTCTCGCTACGGAACTCAACCTCTGGAAAGGCAGACAACCGACGCGTCGGTTCGCCAAGCCAACAGACGAGTAAAGCAAGAAGCTGATATGATTATGTATTCAGCTAATTCCTCCTTTGTCTCTGCCGTGTACGACACAGTGTTGCAAGGTCTAGCACGATCAGAGGTTCCATTTGCTCTGAATTCATAATTGATTATTCAGATTATAAAGTCTCCGAGTCCCTGCCATTTACACCATGTCTCTCAATCATGTCCGAATAAAGCAGCCATTTAACTTATGGCAACTTGATCCCGTCTCTCCAGAGAACAATCCAGAGTTGAATTTCTATTAATGATATTGCGACTTTCGGGACTTGACTCACTACCTAGTCAAGTGCTGTAGGACTTTCACCCATTGAGTAATCCCAAATAGATAGAATGTACGTGGAGTTCATGGGAGAAAGTCGTGCTTTCGCCGTCATCGGTTACTTTCACCCAAGGCTATGCAGACAAGTCTGTTGCTCTCAGAAAATACCCGGAGGAAATTCACAGTCTGTCTCGTGTTGTGAAAGATGAATCTGT
>VRMD01001865.1:0-15167 GCA_009872375.1 Sminthurides bifidus | reverse complement strand
CTATCAGGGACATGTTCAGTTACCGGAAATGCAAGACCCTCGGACGCAGTTCTTTGAAGAAAGGGACATCTACAACTACCTAATGTGTTACAGCAATCAAGAGCAGGACTGCCTGTCCTTCAGGATTCAGCTGTTCTGATGTGTCTAATATGTTCCTTGTGGCTACTGTGGTTCTACGGTAGATGAGTCATATGAAATAACTAAAGAGCACAGTTTAGGGCATGCAAACTAGCGTGATCTCCTCATCCATGGATTAACGTCATGAACAACCTCCGTAATTAGTCCTAGAACTTGATTAGGTCGTTATTAGAAGACAGTCGCGGTACCTGCATTGCTAATGGTACTTCTAGCTCATTGTATTAATTGGAGTTAACCATCTTAGGACTGACAATTGTGAATCATGACTGGAGAAACTTGAGCTAGAACAATTACATGTAGTAGCAATAGTTCCATCTAATCAAGGTGACTGAGTGGCTGATGAGAAAGTACAATGGAAACTTAGCTGAGAGAAAATTATAGGATGAGGATGCAATTGTGCTATACTGTTCCACGCCTTGCCTTTTGCTCACGCAGATGTAATTGCGATTAGATTACTGAATGAAACTGAAACGTAGAATTACAAACGTTGCTCACAGCCATAAATGACTCAGAGTAGGGCAGAGATGCATTGAATGTGGTGTGCTATTTCTGCTCATGTGTACAAAAGCCTGTAACCTTGAGATTTTGCTTAGGCAGGTGTGCATGGTTAAGTAGGATCCTGAGAGCAGTATTAGATCGTCTAGAGTAAATACAGGAGGAATTTAAAAAGTTTTTGCTCTTCTAACGAGTCAGCGAGGAGTTTTAAGCGCTAGGCTTTGCAAATTCGGAGCAGATCTGCCACTTGTGGAGATAAGATTTCTGCTCGGTGTGTAACCCGCCCTAGCACATTGTTTGCAATTCAGAGCTTGTGCAAACTTTCCTTGTGTTAGTGAGAGCCTGTCGGTACAGCTTATGTCAGCTTATGCCAATTTAGCAAAAAACATAAACTTTTGAGTTGGAATTGCACAGACTTGTGTGTGTGTGTGTTTGTGAGCATCATGTCTCTGTTTTGATTCTAGCATCTAGAACGTGCGTAGGAATGTTGACAGTGAATCATGTAATGTAAAAGAAAGTATTGGTTTACAATTGTATGGCGGTTTCTTGGACGTCGGTGCTGTCCACGCCGAATTCGTGGGGACGGGAAATAATTTCTCATAAGTAGTTGTGTATTAGAACAGAGACAATGAATTTGCCTAAGGAAGTATGAATTTTTTCGTTACGCTGTCTCTAGTCATCGGGTTAACGATTGTAAAAGGTGAGAAAAGAGACTTTGTTTTTACATAGACATGATAAAGTTGCTTCATCTAATGTTTCAAAGCTCAATGTAGAGTGAACCTGTCACTCGTTTTAGCATTATGGATTCTCAAATATGTGTTATGAATTAATGAGACCTGATGACGAAAAGGTTCTGAATAAACGAAAATAAACCATGTTATCACCGCTTTAATTTAATATCACATGAACTTGACGGCCTGATCATTGATTTTCCATTCAGAAACTTTGTCGCAGCCAGCCGCAAGATCATTATTCGCGTACCAGGTTTCTTTGCAACGTTTGACAAGATGGAATCAATGGAAACATTACTGCGGAGGTGCTGTTTTGAGCACAAGTAAGGATCGTTACTGCGGCACATTGCATTGCGGGATTCAACGTTTCGGAAATTAGAGCCGTCGCCGGCGAATCTGATTTGCTTGTAGATGAGGGAAGGGAGCAAGTGAGAGAAATCAAGGCTGCTATCCATCACCCGGAATGGAATCCGTGAGTCATTAAATAAAATCTTCATTAGACGTTAGACACTTCGACTACTACACTGCTGTTTTACCGTCCCCTGGACTCCTGGATATTGACATGCAAAAGCGGATCTTAAACCAGGCTTTTTTGGAAAGTTCATGTCCATAAGTGGTTGCTGTGGCAGTTAGCTGAAGTTGTTATTGTGAATTTATCAACCGTATTGCCTTTCTTTCTTATAGTGAAACGATCGACTGGGATTACGCCCTGGTGACCTTGTCAGCACCCCTGATCTTCAACGACTTCGTACATTCCGTATCATTACCTGTGATAGACGCAAATGAAGGCACCAGTGCCAATGCACTTGCCGAGCCTCTAACTAAAGTTTGCATCAGTGCTGGATGGAAGAAAATCAGAGCTGGGAAGTTGTCTAACATAATTCAGAGGAATGACCATACCGTTATGGATTTTGCTACTTGTCAGCGCCAGTACTCGAGTATTCAATGGTATATAACAGATCGGGTTTTGTGTGCCATGCCTGAAGTGACAGAGCAGCCAGTTTGCAACGTAAGTATCAAATTTTAAGATGGGTACTTGAAAGTGCTTATTATTCAAAAGGTTAGAAAGCAAACAAAAAAGTACACATGGCACTATCAACAGCTGAAATATGCTTGACTTATAGGGATTCAGCGGAAGCCCCTTGGTTTGCCCAAGTTCGAAGGGTAACTACCTAGCCGGGATAGCTTCTTTCACAATGATGCCTTGTGGCCAAACTCGTTTTCCAAACGGATTCGCTAACATTGAAGCTGTGGTCCCTTGGCTTCTGGCTAATTGATGGGTCCATCGGTGGTATATGTAGAAGACTTCCTTCAAAGACTGATTAACTAAGTTCTACAAGCATTATAAGTTTCTTTGTAGCCTCACTTAACAATACTTGAGAAACGATTTCTCGAACACCGCTGACATAGAAATAAAAAGCGATCACTATAAACACATCAGCTTCGTTCCTACTCTTCTTCCATAATTGGCGCTGGGTTTGGACGAACTATCATTGGGAGAGAAGTGACACTGGTGATGGGGGTGTGACTCTGAGGGGTGCCCAGCTTCGAATTCGAACGCTTCGGTGCCAGCAGGTCACTTACTTTCCTTAGGTTCCCTGAAATTAAGAAAGAGTGCACAAGTCTTTGAATGACCTTCCTCTTTTGTTGTAACAAGAGACAGCATCAGTCCACGGGGCTCAAGTTACTTTTGACATTGGCTCTTGATTTCGATTCTGTTCTTGAATTTGAACTGAGGAGGGAAAACAGACTTACGATGCATCACGGGATACTGCTGAGAAAATTGGCGTGCTAGCTTAGGATTCGCTATTAGCATGATGAAGACGATTATGGATTGGAGTACGACTACGGAATCTAAAACTATGCCCACGATGCTGAAGTCCCGAGCTTCATATAACCAAGAGATGAAATCCAGAATCCAGGTTACTCCGACGGTGAGAAAGATCTTGAAGTAGGTCTTCCATCTGCATTGAAGAAATTCTTGTTGCATCACCTTTAGCTGAGACGGTGTTGCCTAAGAAACTTCTGTTTCCAACTTACGTTTTTTTATGATTGTGCACTTGACGCTTGAAGAATGTCATTGATACCAGACTTGGCTCTCTCCAAAAAGTATATTGAAGTTACGTAAAGGACCATGTTGATGGTCAGGAGAACTGCAACAGGGTAGTACAAGTACGGACCAGAGGCATCAGGAGCCAGGTAACAGTTTTTTGCCTGGCCGTACTGCGGTGTCATAATAGTGGTGCAAGATATCCTTCTGTTAAATAATTTCGCAGATTTTATTCTTGATAGATTTGAAACGGTGTAAAAACATTTTGCTGTAAATGAGAGGGTGAGCTTACCCCACGGTGTATTCCAATGCTACGCTGACAGAAATGTAAATTACTGGTAAACCCCATCCGAAAGCCATGCTGAAGAGCATTCGTCTCGTGCTATTCAAATTGCTATCAAAGATCTTCCTCAGCATCCAAAAGACGTTGAAGCTGATTACCGACAGCCATGAAAATATAGCCAGCCAGAAGAAATGGGCGAGGATTCCTGTATCAACAAATTATCAGTAGGTTTACTTTCTGACTGGTTTCAAAAACCCGGTAACACATGAAGAAAACTTTGCAATCGCTTCTAAAGCTCCACCAACTTCTATGAGAAACTCACCTACGACCTGACACAAGACAGGTTGCTCATTCTCCATCCATGGGGAATAATTCTGTGCGAATCTGATAAAGGCCATGAGGGCATAGAAACAGAAGGCACACGTACAGAAAAACATGCGCATTTTCCCGTGAATGTTCTGGTGTTTCCATAGCATTATGTAGATCACCAGGGCTGCAAGTGGAAACAACGCTGCAATGGCCATCAGGACGCCGTAAACGATCTGGTAGGTTCTGTTCCTCTGGTTCAAGAATGTTGAATATCTTCACATTTAGTTCAATTAGGAAAACCAATGTAGCTTATCACCAGTTGTAGGAAGGGAAATGACAATTTTACCTCCGTGTCAGTATGAATTGACTCTTGGCAACTTGTAATGACCATGAAGTCATCAGATTTTCCCGCAAATGGTCTTCCATCTTCAGATTCACGTAAGCCGTCAAAACAGAACTCCGTGTTGGGAACGGGGTGTTGCCATTGACGCTCCTTCAGAAATGTCAAAGTTCCCTCTCTGGTTATTCTGAAACTAGACATCGACACTATTCAGCATCTGAAACCCAATGTCATGTAGCCGATTTGCCAAGCTGGATTAACGTTTTATGTGCATGTACGGGCATTCACGTGGTGTCTCTGTCCTTTTGATTAGCATGTCTATCAATTTTGAAGCAAGTAACAAAATGGTTTACCAGCTCCGATCTTTGTTTTTTGGTGACGGCATTGTCCAGCTTATGCATCCAAGGGCAACATTTCGTGCCATTGCCACAAAATAGTGGAATTGTCAAGCCTCGATAGCTTGCATCTTCTGTGCTAGAAGTCACAACCTCCGTCGACTCATTCCACCAGTTCCAAAATGGTCTCACTTGAAGAAGATCACCCGAGGGATTTTCACACCCCATTTTGCCAGAGCTCGATCTTGCGAGAAGTTTTCCTGGTGGGCAGCATTTCGGCATGAGGGAATCGACCTCTTGGAGTGATAATTGGCAATATTGCACCGAGACCGACTTTTCTGATGGACTAGAAACAGCATAGGTTCAAGTTAATTTGAGCTGCATAATTGAAACATTGAATGCGGTCCAAAAGCTACAGTTTCAACTCCAAGAGCGAGGACCAGAGATTAGAGATTAATACGAGCATTGCGTTACCTGTTAGTACTTATACAGTACTTTGATGGAGGTAGGTAGTTTCCATCATGGGCTCTCAGATACCCAGACTCAAGTAACGTTGGCGGAAGTAACCTTGTCACAATTTTACTATCTGGTGCCTCGAACCGGGCACTGATATTCAATATAACGGTATCTGTCTCACGGCAGAGTAGTTGTCCCGGGAGAAACCTACTTGAATAGAACAAAATTATTGAAACAACTATTCCGTGCTAATTGTAATAAGTGTCAAGCTACTTCCAAGCTGGAGTAACAGCGTCCAGTAATGCGCACCTTATTGTTCTGTTGAAGAGGTCACTTAGAAGGCTTACTTCATTTTCATTACATGCCCGGATTCTCAATAGCCTGTTCTCAGCAACCGAATCGTGCAGCAGCACTACAATTACCATAACTAATACCGATACCCATTCCACCCAAATCATGATGGAAACTCCGGGGCTACATCTATGGACACAGAGATGTCAATCACTACTTCCTTTTGAACCCGAGTCGGGACCTCCTCTTAAAGAAAAATTTAAAGTAATGGCTCTATTAGGAAAACGTGTTACGTTTGAAAGGCAAATCGGTGCTACTATTCATTTCACAAGATAGGATGTAGCTTTACCGGAGAAGATTATGATGCAGTCACTCATCTTAATGCGCTGCATAGGGAATTTGACGTCATGGATGAGAATTTATAGCTTCAGGCTAGGGTTTCTAACGAATTGCAATAACGAATACACATCTCAACTAATCTAATCCACAGTACTCACTATTGAGCCAGTACCTTGTACCAAGATAAGGATCCGCTACTAGACAACGATTGGTAAACGTCTTACAAGTCTTTGTAAGGAACTTGAGATCTGTGAAACGTCGATTTCAGACATTCCTTTTCTAGACCGAATGCAGTGTTTGCGGAAGTAATCCTAAAAGAAATGATTATCACTTCGAGAAACCACTTAGCTGCTGTTTTACATAACAAGTACTGGGTGTGTAAGATGCATAAAAAATTGCACAAACAGCTTCTATTTCTCCTGTCTTACGATGTCTTGGCCACAGCCGTGACACACACATGGATTATTCTCCCCTGTCAGAGTGTCAACTCGTATTGATTGTCAAGTTGTCTATTTGCACTCGATCCTGAGAAGAAGGCAAACGTAGCCGTCATATTCGTACATTTCGTTTCACAGTGTGTGCCCAAGGAAATATTTTGATTCATTCGCCTGGATTAATTACCTATTACGTGAGCAGGAAGTACACACATAAATGTACATTTGTTTGGTTATAAAGTTTGGCCCACTACAGCACCGTGAAACTTAAAGTCAATCAAATCTAGGAGCAAGAGAGCAGACTCTCGGCGAAAATTCTCAACTGAAATCCGGCTTCCACACTGGGGCAAAATTGGAAACAAAGCAGTCTCTCACAGATCCTGACTTTTCCTCGTTTGACGTTGAACTCTGCAATTTGCCTACTGTTGATTTTGTACTTGTAACTTGTCAGTATGAAAATATGTTTGTCCTGCTTTACACTGTTATTAGCTTCTTTGGGGAGCTTGCTTCGGGTTGAATCCACAAGTGTCAATGCTGCCAAGGTCAGCCGTAGCGTTGCGATTGAAGACGGTAATGAAGCTGAAGGCGCCTTAATCCAACCAAAAGCTATGAAACAACCAATTGCTGATCTAGCAAGAAAATTTCTTTGGGGAGGTAAAGACGAAGACGGACTAGAAGATGGAGGAAGTGACAAAATTAAGGATGAAGTCGATAGTCCTGCAAAAGTCATGGTGGCTGCTTGGATTGCCATCGTCATCATTATTGCTGTCTTGTCAGGGTTCATTACAACGGGAATGGGGGTGTTGTTCTTGTCACCATTGTTGGATAATCCAGAAGACCATATACCTCGACCGGCGCCAGTAGGAATAGCAAGTAATTTCACGTAGTCATTTTAGCCTTAAACAAGATTACTTCACGTATTATCACTATATTAAGAGAGATAATATGAGTCCGTATTAGGTATTACTACTGTACTGAACATGCCATACCGATTCTGCCAAAGCCCGTAAATAAAGCGGACTATTCGTGAAATGAATTTGATTTTCTACTCCATTTATTTACGAAGTCAGGAACAAATGAAAAATTGGAATTGGAATGTGTGTCCGTTGCTCGCATTGAATGGAATGTTCTACTGCATTCACACTCAGACGCTCTCAGAACTGGACTATTCGTGAAATGAATTTAATTTTCTACTCCATTTATTTACGAAGTCAGGAACAAATGAAAAATTGGAATTGGAATGTGTGTCCGTTGCTCGCATTGAATGGAATGTTCTACTGCATTCACACTCAGACTCTCAGAACAAAGGGCATCCAAAACGTTTTCTTTTGTGAAATACCCATGACGTATGATCTGCTGCAGTTTAATTGCTTTTTTATAGGCAGGAGCATAGGTGAGGGAAAACCGCAAAAGTTCAGCCAAATTCGTAGGTATTAGCATTAGAGTACATAATGATTCATTTGGCTCCTCCTTGGGGCAGAGGAAAAAAGGCGGCAATTGTTCGAAAAGACATCCTGAATTTTATTATGCACGCAACCCCTGCGCATTGATGCAGGTACTCGAGGTAGCGCTTCCATATACCATATACGTGCGAGATTGGGCAATATTGGATAAATGAAGCTCAATCCTATACAAAATACTATGCTTAACTTTCAAATTCTGTGCTTCAAAATTAATATTGAAAATTGTGAGATTTTTAACTTCATCACTTCAATTAAACGAGGTGACTGGTGTGTAGTATCGGAAGCTGCATGCGCTATAGTACTAATCGCGTTCGAAATCAGGACTCTTTAAAATAGAATAGTTGAGTTTAGGTATACATGTTATGTGCTCATTTTGCTAATTAATATTGCTGTTTGTCAAAAGTTTTGATTCAGAAATTTGTGCATCATGAAGACTGAGGCGATTCAAAATTGTTTGCTTTGCCATGCGACACCAACGCCTGATGAGTTGGGCCCTAATGATGGTGCCAGCTACTATAGAAAAATTGGAGCTGAAACTGCTAAATATATGTGTATGCTATTGAAATTGGATAATACAAAATATTTGAACGAGTTTCAGCATTTTAGCTGCTGCAGAAAATGCTGGAGTAGTTTCGAACTGGTGAAGCTTTATTTGGACCAGATTACACATATCCGGAAGCAGTTAGCTGAATTGCGGATGAAAGTAGAAACAGATTTGAAAAGTACCTTCTTTCACTACCTTGCTGTGCCCGAAGCGAACGAATTGGAAGCTGGTGTCAACAAATTCCGAGAAGGCCTTCTTACGGGTAAGAGACTGGTGTAGTTAACTATAGTCGGTTAAAACTCTGATGATCTTTAAATATTGAAGCGCGTTAATTTGCTGACTCGTCATTTGCTACTGACAAAGTAAAATTATGATTCGGTCTTCTTTAGATCTTCAAATAATTCTGAAGGTGGAAACAATTGGATTAGGATTGATAGAAGAGACGGCGGGCGCGGATCAAGTTGTGATACTGGAGGGCTTTGACACAGCCGAAATAGCTCAGGAAGTGCCAGCGGATAATGACAACGATAGCCCATTTGGAGATGACTTTGACACAGGTCCCGAGCAAGATGAAATCACTGAATTTACTTTTGGACCAATGGTGGTTCCGACAGATGCTGCATTCCCTGAGAAGAAGCAGGAAGTCAACCCTGTACCTATATGCACTGAGCCGATGGAGATGGAAATACCTAGACCAACTTCAGAAGTTCCAGCAAGTGCATCAAAGTCCGTACCTCAATGGCCGAGGGTCGTTTTGAGGAAGTTAAGCAAGAGAAAGCTTGAGCAGTGGACCAGCTCGGACCCAGAGGAACGGAAAAAAGCGATGGAAGAGCATAAAAAAGAAGAAAAGTACCTCAGAGTAACCAGAAGTATAACGAAGCGCCTATCTATGAGGAAGCTCATTCCAGGAAAGTTAAAGTGTGCTTACGACAACTGTAAAACTACATTTACATCGGAATCTATTCGCCAGCGGCATCTCAACTATGTTCATAAGGTCCCAGATTATTTGCACCGTAAGTGGCTTCATTAGTCATTAGCATAAGCGGGTTATTAAAATATTTATGTGCCATTTCAATCATTACTCTTTGCTAAAATCCTGTTTTTCTGTACTTTAGCGGATAAAACTCCTGTTGAAAACACACCATTTACTGTAGAAATTGGAGGATTCGACAAAAATATTGTGGAAGACGGAGGAAAGATACTAGTGTGTCCTTATGATAATTGTTATGCTAGATACACACTGAACGACCGCTTAAAAAATCATATTAGGCATTCACACGAGGGTAAATCATATAGTTCATTCTTCATTATAATTTTCATGCTCATGCTCATTCTGATGACGTTGTGGCTGTACTGATGTTGATTATGACTGCAATAGGTGCCATTGGAGTACCCATTTCTTGTGAAGTGGAAAATTGCGGTGCAGTATTTGCTACCTATAGACACCGAGAAATCCACAATAGGAGGGTACATTTGCGTAAGCTGATTTCCTGTTGTTGCAAGATAAAAATGCTTAACTAGTTAGTTTGAATAACAGCATCGAATCTTAAAAATTGCTTTATATTAATCTGCAGGAGTCGCCCCTTACCCATGTCATTGTGGAGCCGAGTTTAAAACTAGGAGGGAGTACCATGAACACTATTCCGAAAATCATTCAAGGGAAATAGCTTGCCGACGATGCTTCAAGTCATTCAAAACCAGGGAAGAGCTAAATGCTCATCGAAGGGAGACCCATCCTTCTGTGGTGATGAATGCGAGGAAGAATGCTTTTACACCAGCCAGAGAACCTACTGTACACGATACCGAGCAAATGTTTATAGAACGAAATCCTGGAATTGCTACTATGGATCCCATGAATCCGTCAAAAGTTGCCTTTTACACATGTCCGACGTGCTCAAAAATATTTCAAGAATGGAAAAAAGCCAGACGTCACCTGGGTATCCATACCGAGAGAAAAATCAAGTGCCCTCATTGTCCGAAGTCGTTCCCAACTCAGTCTACGATACAGAGGCACTTGGTCGTTCATACGAGAGAGCGGAACTACATTTGTGTTTCATGCGGTAAAGGATACTTGACCAGCGTTGATGTTGCGAAAGCACGAACAATGGCATTGCCCCGGAACTCGAAATGAATCCAACTACAAACAGTTTCAGTGCGTTCAATGTGGTAAACGGTATCAAACTCGAGAGATTCTCGATCGTCACATAAAAGAGCACGCAGGTCTGATTGTGAAGAAGCCAGGTGTTTTAACCAAGTGTGAGCTTTGCGACTATCAGTCATACAATTCTGCATTAGTACGATACCATCAGTTGACTCACAAAGACGAGTTTCCATTTCCATGTGATAAGTGTTGACCAAAAGTTTCGCTTTCAACGGCACCTCAAATGGCATGTTCGACTTAGGCATGAAAACATCGGAAGATACAACTGTGAAGAGTGTGGCTACAAGACTAACTCAAAGCAAGCTTTTCTTGATCATCAAACGAAGCATACAAACGAATTTCCACATGTTTGCGAACTTTGCGGAAACAAGTACAAACGACTCAACCACCTGCGTCGTCATAACAGCGAAAAGCATACCGGTGCTGCCAGTAAAGTGTCAGCAGGGCCAGCTAAACGTGGAAGAAAGGCTAAACTGCAGCCTAAAGATGATAATATTGTCGAATGATCAATTATGGAATGTCTTTTCAATTTCACATACTACAGGTATGTAGCTATTGACATAATTTTCTACCTGTTATACGGTTATACTAATACAAACTTTTTAATTGAGAAAGTTTAAAATTTAATAAATCCATAGCTTTGATATTTTTATGCATACGAAGTTCTAATGTCATCTCTAATCATACCAGTTGCATGAACTAATCACATGGAACTAATTAGAATTGCTATTCTTGAGATTATTGCAGAGAATAATTTATTCATTCAGAGTACGTTCCGCTTTAGCTCAGGAAAAACTTTTGACACTTTAAGCAGCAAGTAGTCTCCGTAAGTTCCTTCAAATTTGTGCACACTGCTTTTGTCCCATCTCTGATCCTCGTCCTCCAGAACTTCAGGCTTATCTATCCCTTCAATGGGTTTCACCACCGCATTAAAGTTAGGGTCGAAGAAGAATGGAAATGATATCCTATCCTTGTTTTCTTGCGGGCGCCGAACTCTATGCGGAGTAGACTTGTACAGTCCCCCCGTCAACCGATCCAACATATCACCGATGTTGCAAACAAAAGTTTCATCAATAGGCGGTGCGTTTACCCACTTTCCTCGCGATTTCACTTCCAATCCTCCCAGGTGATCTTGCTTCAGCAGCGTTAAAACCCCGTAATCTGTGTGTTCGCCAACTCCCCATCCTTCATGTGCCTCTGCTTCATTTTCAGTGGCTGGATAGTTAAAAATGCGGAAAAGTGGCAGCGGCTCAGGACTGAAGTACGGCACAAAGTAGTCTTCCCTCAAATTCAAGCTTAGAGCGATGCCACGCATCACTGTATGACCCAGTCGTGTTAGCTCATCGATATATCTTAGAATCGCCTCCTTAAATCCAGGTAACTCAGGGAATAAATTCGCCCCATGTAACGGTACCTTGGCCACAACCATAGGATGATCCGCTTCCAACTCTGCCCCCAAGTATATTCCTTCCTTCATATCAGGTTTTCCGGAGGTGAGTTCGCCTCCCACGGGAAAGTATCCTCGCCAAGCACGGCCCCCGAGTGGCATGGCAATCTTCATTTTAGTTTCTAATGGAAGTTGAAAAAAATCTCGGCTCATGGCTTCCAGCTGGTCCACTAGTTTCTTGTCAACCCCGTGTTTCTTGATGTAAAAGAATCCGTGGAGTCTACAAGCCTCTCCGATTGCTTTGGCTACACCTTGCTTTTCGTCCCACGGTCCTCCTAGTACGAGGCTTGAAATGTCAATTACCGGTATGGAATCCATGATTTAATCGGAATTCGACCATTAAAATGCGTCAAATTACTGCACTGAGGTAGGGTGTAAAACTGAGCAGACGCTTGGACTGTAAAATACGCTCTGCAGAGCAACAAATCAACAGCATGTGCCAGGATTAACTTAAAATTCACACATTGGATGCCGCTACGGGTGATTAATTGAGGGTTACAAAGTACAAGGTCATCGGTAATCCAAGCTTACAAGGATTGGAGAGTTAGTGTGATTTCAGAGCGACGAATGTGATAATGTCACGTATAAAAGCTTAACAGGAAGAAGCTGATTATGCTTAAGTTTTATTTGCAAGTTCTAGAAGTTTGGCTACACGTTGTTATTACGATTCTAGTCAGAGAGTTACTCAAGGTCCGTTGCTCGAGATAAAAATTAAAAGCCATACATGAGCTAGAAAGTAGCAATCTTTGTTAGTACACATTAATTGAGAAAGCGGTACTGAAGCACATTACTTCATGGCCAGAAATCATCCTCACATCTCNCATTAATTGAGAAAGCGGTACTGAAGCACATTACTTCATGGCCAGAAATCATCCTCACATCTCCATTTCCTATCTCTAAAAGCACAACGAGGACGAGGTCCATCTGTCTCTCTGCATGGATTGCAGCGAGGACCTGGTGGAGTGCAGTATCTCGTACGGCAAATTCGACCTGTTTTCCAAAGAATGAAGCTTATTTATTGTTCCAAAGATTTAAACGACATCTCAATCTCATTTTTGATTCCTCATAGTCATGAATCGTAAATCGTAATGCCTTCCACCTCAATAAGCGAGCTCAGAAACGTATTGACCAGCAGAAAGCCCGTGAATGCCCACATCCAGATGTTTAACAATTTCATGTTCGATGATACAATATGTTTAAATTTCCCTTTTGTTCCTATGAGACGTAAGTAGCATTTAACAAGACACTAAAATTCTTTCAGGTTGGTTCTCACAAGTCTTTTCTTGACTATGAAGGGGAGAATTAATGGAAAATAAGCCGTCACATGTCAAGTCGTGATTGTCGACAATGGTGGGTTAATTACTCGGAAGCTGCAACATCCTACTGCCTTGAACCAGCGTAATGAATGCGGTTTGCTTAGCCAGATTCATTAGTTCTTATTGAGGAAACGTGAAGCTGAGTCATTTAAATTTTGAATTAGACATGTTACGAAACCATTTTGCTAGTTTACTTCCTGATTCTAAAACTGAAACAGGCTCGATGACTTTGTCTTCATTATTCCATCACCCAGTCTTGAACTACGATAACATGAACTTGACGTTTATTTTTAGAACTGTGACTGTAAGCATGCTACCCCCATATCCAGAAATAATTGGAGAAAGTTCTATTCTCAGCCTCTATTGTCATTTGAAAATGACTATTCCTGACCATGAGCTGCTGCAACGGGTATCTCATGTTTTTTAATCGATCAAACCAACTCTTGATTGTGCGTCCACAGCAGTAAATTGGACACAAAGAGAAAGTAGCTTGAACCATCTCTAGGCACAGGAACTGCGTGAACTTTCTCTTTCCTTAGAAAATCTGGAGTCACGCACAAGTAGCAACGTTATCCCGGAAGAGGGTGAATCACTCATGCCATGAGAGCTTCCGCAGTAGGAAAATTACTATGCAAGCACGTAATGAGGTTTTGGAACGAACGGAATTTCGATGCACTGATTCGACTGTTTACCACTTCATGCCCGCTGTAACCAAGGTTATTCGTTATCAGTCCCTGAGTCAGTGATGGAAATGGAGTAGCATGAATGCGTTATTACATACAAAGAGTAACTGGCTTGTGCCAACGCATGACCTGAAGCTCACATATACAGAATGGAAATGCATGTTGTGGCAAACTTGTGCTCTTTTAGCTTCTTAAGACGTAGGAATGTAAAACTCCTTGAGTTGAAAAGACACTCCAAATTCCTTGTTTAACCGCCATACCTTCACAGCTTTCACTCACCTGCTGAGCCGTAGCTGTTCAGTTTTGCAGGGCCAGACTCAACTCCGTAGAAAAAGATTAACTGCCGATGTACCTGTACGGAGAAAGCATCGCTCTCCACAGCTTTCACCACGTATGACGAGTTGTTGGTGTGCCTCAGTGCTTTCACTGCAGGAATGTTCTCTCTCGTTCCTCCTCTTCTTTCCAAGGTAGGCTTCTCATTTCCGGTAATTCCTTCGCACTCACGGAGTTCCAGCTCCAGTTGTATTAAGACTGTTGAAGTAAACACACATGTGCGCATTTCACCGTAGACAATAAAATGTACGGAGGAATTTTCTTCAGGGTTTCACTCTGACTCTGGCGCTTTCAAATTTTAATTACTGTTAGTTAATCCGCGATCTTAGTTTGGAGTGCAATCTTGTCCTCTTGTGGGTAATGCTTTTGCAGCCGCGACTGATCACTGGTGTTCAAGTATATTAGCTACCGGGACAAGATATCAGTCTTGCTTAACAATCACCATGGAGACCAAGACCAATATTCTCGAGCTCTATAGCCGTATACCTGACTATTCAGAGGTGAAACATCTCGGCAACTCTGATTTTATCAACACGCTGGAACGTTTAAAAGAAGAGTTCCGCAAGTGTCGTCATTCCCTCAGCGAAATGGACAGTGACGTGGAGTACCTCACAGAAAGGACCAATAAGATTCTGAACTTAAACAAATCTTATGACGACGTTCCTACTAGAGACGTTGGTGGAGATTCGAAGGTGGGTCCAGGAACTAATGCAGGATCTGGTTCTGGGTATTGTACGTGGGCAAACGAGGCCGTGATAAGCCTTGGAGCCACGTCCAAAAGGAACAATGTCAATGTTGTCAGCCCCAACCTCAGTCTTCGAGGTGGGACCAACAACGTTGCATTTGAACGTCAGGCTGGGTCGGCATCAGTAATCAGAGCTACAGATGCTGCAACACCTTCGGCTTTAACTATCAAGAGCTGCTCTGTATACAAAAATGCCGTGGATCCATTCCTTGCCAGCAAGGGATCCAAGACAGATCGGTTCAAGGTTGGGTCACAGGGTCGTAGGTTTGATTCC
>VRMD01001864.1:0-15167 GCA_009872375.1 Sminthurides bifidus | reverse complement strand
AAATTCACGATTCATAGTTCAACCTGAAAAAAGTTCGCGATTCAAAGTTCATGAACTGTGAACTCTGAATCGTGAACTGCGAACTCTGAATCGAGTATCTTGAACTGAACTTTAACGCCCTGGTTTGAGAGAATTCCTCGATCGCTTGATCGTTTATTGGAAAAATAGGTTGATTTTGTTTAGGATGAGACCTATCAAGAATCATTTCATTTATTACGGTTCGGTCTTACTGAAGCAACTAAGTTGACCTTGCCCGATTTAAGTAAGCCCTTTATATTGGCGTGTGACGCTTCAGGTGTTGGGGTTGGTGCTTGCCTCATGCATGAGTTAGAGGGTCAGCGTATTCCCGTAGCTTTTATGTCCAAAACTTTAGACGGCCATCAAAAGAATTATTCCATTAGGGAATTAGAGCTGCTGGTTATTGTATTAGGTATCCAAAAATTTAATGCTTATTTGGAAAACTCTCATTTCTAGAAAACTGACCATCAGGCCATTCAATTGTTTAATAAATTACAAAACCCAACGGGTAGATTGGCTCGTTGGTAATTAGAGTTAAATAATATTTATATATTATAATTTATCGTAAAGGCAAGGATAATGTGGTGGCTGATGTGTTGTCGAGACAGTTCGAAGAAGTATTAGCGATTGATCATAAGGGGTTAACGTTAGATTTTGATCGCGAAGAGATGATCAAAGATCAGACAAGAGATACTGAGTTGGGTTACTGCATTGGCATCTTGAATTCGGCGAATCCCCCAAAAAATTATGAGGAAGTGCGCGGAGCAATGCTGTTTCCCGACTCTTTATATGTATATTGGCTCGTTGGATGATTAGATTTTTGATCCGCGTTTATGGCGCATATGGTTGCCTCACATGCGTTTGTCAGAAGTTTTAGAATTTTTCCATTCAAATGCATAAGGAGGCGATTTTGGAGTAAATAAAACTTTTAATCGTTTGGCTGAGAGATTTTATTTGAAAAAGTTGCGGCGCGACGTAAATAGATTCGTTTCGGAGTGTGAAATGTTTCAAAAATGTAAACCGGCTCCAATTCATAAAATAGTTGCGGGGGTATCGAGCGAAATTGCGGGGTTTTGAGAACATGTTAGTATTGATATTATGGGGTGTTACAAAACAAGTAAAGGTAATACTTATATTTTAGTGATACTGGATTCGGGGAGCAAGTGGGTAGAGTTAATGGGCTTAAAACGCACAAATTCGGCTTCAACGATCGAATGGTTGTTTAAACATTTTTAAGATTCGGTTTCGCCAAAAGGGTTCTTACAGATAATGCATTAGTGTTTCATTCCAAATTATTTATCGAGTGGTGTAAGAAATTTAGTATAGATTTGCACCATATTGCGGTTAATCATCCACGAGCCGATCCTACAGAAAGATATTGTCGTACTTTTAAGGACCTGATCATTACCCGGAAATGTAAGCATTGAGATCGAAGGTTAAGCGAGTTAAGATTCTCGATAGTTTTGGTCGCTAACGATACCACGGGTTACTCCCCTGCTTTTCTCATGTTCGGTCGGGAACTCAAAATCCCCGCAGATCTGCAGCTTAGTACGCCCCTTTAGGGCTTAGCGGCCTCCACAGCTGGTTTGTCTCAGTTGCAACGAATTCGTTTAGTTGTTCTCAGAGGAGAAGACTTTTAGAAACCTGTTCATGTTCAATTCCAACCGTGAGCCTAAGAAATTCAATTTTCCGGCCAGTTCATCATTGCAAATATTTATAATCATTCTATCGTTTCAGTAGCTAAATTACAAGGAAAAAATATCGGTGTGTTTCCTATCAGGTATATCAGAATTTTATTTGACTAAATTGTGCATCAATTTTCAATCAACTTATCAATTTATAGTTCGTATTCTTCACAACAGGCCGTTTTAGTCTGCAAGATCCTATTCTCCGGGCCAATGAAGACAAGAAGAGGTGGCAAAGGGCCTAGTTGAATAAGATTAAAAAGCTGCGGGATCTAGTGGAACTTAAGCGTCAACTTCGCTCCTTATGTGTGGAGAGGATGGGCCCCGGCTAATATTTGTGTACAAGTGCACGGAGGAGAATAGGGGCTGAGGTTACGGTACTGGAGCTGGTCCACAGGGCAAACAAGCGCAGGGAGGAGGCCGCGGAACGAGAGGCTAAGTAGTCGAATTTGTCGGCCGAAGAAATAGAAGATCTGTTCTCCTATGAAGACCCTGCCCGCAGACCGGCAACAATAGAGGAATTGCGCAACGTCGACTCGAGCTCTCAGCCCTTCTCCATCTCCATCTCCGCCACCCAGACCAGTTAATATCGCGAATTATGTACTCTCCAATCGGTGCCTCAGCAGTCTTGTGGAGGGTAGCTGCCTCAACGACAAAGTTGTAAATAATTACCTCCAGTTAATTGTCCAACGTTTGGACTCCATCGACCTGTTTAAGCCTGTTTACGCGTTCAATTCGGTCTCGGTCCCGGGAATTACTCCTCAAGGAAAGTTGCCAAGGTCATGGCGGTGTGAAAGACAGAGGAATTTTGCCCATCAGTCGTACGTCATTTTTCTAATCCACACACCCGGTCATTGGTCATTGGCGATACTCGATCGTGACAAGTCTACCATAGTCTACTATGATCCCATGGTGGGTGCGCCCGACAATGTTATTTCGTGTGTCTTCGCTTTTCTGAAGGAGGCTTATCGCCGACAGGGGTGGAAGGATTTCGTCAGAAGCGAATTCAAATTAATATTGCCAGAGTCTTCCCGTCACGACGATTTGGTCGATTGCGTGGTGTTCGCCGGCCTATACACTCGCGAGAAAATCCCAGCTTTTGGCCCCGTACACATCTCACAATTCCGCGAAGAAATCGCCAAGGAGCTGCAAATGAGAGTCCTCCTTAACCATTTGTGCTAAATGTTGTTCAATATTAGTCTTAGTACAAATCCAGCCAATATTTATTTTATTTTTCTTCAATTTATTTATATTAGCCAATATTTGTAGTCAGCTAGTAAACCTAATTAGCCAATCCGTTAGTATCACACCATTTAGTTATTTAGCCGTTAACTTAAGTCTTGTAGGTAAAGAGAGGGGAGATACAGCTCCGCTGTTTTTCGAAACTGTCGTTACGAACTCTAGTTATTAAGTCCAAGGCGAATACGAAAGTATTTTATGCAATAGTTTTTAAGTCTTCTCGGTAAAGAGAGGGGATATGCAGCTCGTTTAAGTTTAAAGAAGAGGAATCTGTAACGTACCGTTACTGAAGGCCCTATGGCCCCTACGGAGCCATCCAGAGCCATTGAGCAGGCTCAGAGCCATCGAGTAACGTATTAGCCGCTATACCGCGGCGAAAGGCTAATACTTCCTTATGGAAGTCTGCGCGGTGCAAATGCTGTACAGAAATAACTAGAGCCCGGATTCTTATGAAAGTGCATGTTTTTTTCTACGCATCCGATAGAGCTCATTCTTCGTAATCATTCGAAAAACTTTGAACATGACAAAGAATTATGTACTGGACTGCTGGCGGATAGGAAAACCCCGGACAGATACCAACAGACTCATAAAAGTGAAGCTGCAGTCTGATACGAAGAGACAAGTTAAAAGCTTAAGAAGAAGCTTAAGGGGACCGACATCATAATGAGCCCGGATTCTTATGAAATTGCTTGTTTGAATGTTTTTTTCTCCGCATCCGATGGAGCTCATTCTTCGTAATCATTCGATGTATGCCTAAAGAAGTACAAAAATCACAATTTAAAATTGCATATTTTTGCAAATTTACGGGAACTTGCATATTTCAACATAATGAATGAAATATGGAATATTCCTGCATTTTAGGCGCTAAACGGGGGTTTCTGACCAAATTTCGGACGTGTGCAGGGATAATTTTTGAAAATCATTAAGTGAGACTCTGATAGTCAGTCATCTACACGCCATGTTGGGCTTTCAGAACCCAACGTAAAGAGCAGTAAAGACCACAGTGCCATTGAGGAAATGCCTTTGCTTTCTAGGTGAAATTTTAAGTTAAATTTGCCGAAGATTATAGCTAAAAACTGTATCAATTCAATTTTAAGACGGATAAACACTTACAGATGATGATATTATTGCCATTTCTATAATAAAAGTAGGAAAAATGAGGAATATTTCGAAATATTTCTGCATATTTTCGTGCATAAGTCGGTCTAAAAATACAATATTTTGTTGCATATTTGGGCCGAAACAATTGCATAAAAATCAGGGCTCTAGTCAGTATAAACACTCAATCAACAATTTTTAATGCTTTTTAGGAAATAGAGATTTTAACTTGTTGTTAAGTCATAATAAACACTCAATTTACAATTTTTAATGCTTGTTAGGAATCCGAGATTTGTTTCATGAAAACGTTTTTCGACCAGCGCAACTGGGGGGATGGGCTTCAATTTTTATTTTGGCGTTGATGTTTGTTGCGGCTGATGGGCGGAAGAGTGGTGTCTGGGCATGGAGGAAGTGAAAAATGTTTTGTTTCCGTGATTGTACAACCTAACCGGTGGATTTTGATGTTTTCGTGTTCATGATAGATATGGGTTATTTTTCTTTAACAGACTGCGAGCATATTCGTCAGAGTCATGTTTCACCAAAAATGAAACATGACTATGACTATTGTGGGAATTTCACACTATTGCATTTTCGCTATGGAGAAAGTTACTTACGGTATAACTTCCTCTGGTGCAACCGTATATTCGACGAGAACAGACAAATTTTACCTGGTGAGCTCGAGATTGCTGCGGTGGATCATAGTGGGTTACCGGGGATACCGTCCCATTCAGGGCGTGGGTTGCAATTGTTTTGTGCAGCGCTCTGGCTATCATAGGTGATTCACTTTAATGTTTATCTTTTTAACTTTTTGCAGTTTTGTTACACATAAATGTATTCACTTACTATTGGTTTTTACTGTTGGTAGGGATCGCTGGCGGTGTCTGGTTCTGGCACAGGTATAATCGCCTGAGACTTGTGCAACTGGATACCTAAAGCCACCTTGGGTCTGCTGCGGGAGATGTTCGTCTTAATTCCATTCGAAGACGCTCTACAAGCTGTCAGAGCGGAAGTAGACGTGGAAGCCGTAGAAACATTGTTCGGCAACTTTCACCAATTAGGGAAAATCAAGTTCGTGGTAGTGGCGGTTGTGGAGCTTTAGGAAGCGATAAAGCTAGCGTTAGCAGTCATGTTGGGAATCAAGTAAATCCGATTGTGCACTCAGGTTACGGCTCAAATATAGGCACTAATTCCACAGGTAGCATGGCTAGTTTCTTACAGCCCATTCAACCTATGCCACTGTTAAAAACTGTACTGCTCAAATACCAAGCTGCACGACTTTTGGCAAATACCCTTTCGGTCCTGCAATGAATGCGTGCCAAGACATTTTCACGATCTCGGAGTTCAATTAAAAGAAGCACTTCAACTTCAACTTCGACATTGAAATTGAATACATTTTCCCGTGGTAAGAGCAAATTAAGATGATGACGATGGGGAAGATGATCGCGGTAGTTTTTGCCAAGAATTACAGCGAATTGTGTAAACAATTTGTTAAAATACACGTCAGATAAGGATATAGTAATGAAAGGAGAACTTTCTTTTAGAAGGAGTGATAGAATCCTGATCAAGAGCAATTTTTAATCTACATCCGAGTTCTGTCAACACTTAAATAATTGTAATCGTGTAAGGGCTGTACCATTTTAACCACAGCAAAATCATGAATAAACTAAAAAAACTATAAAACGCAGGAGAATATATTTATATTTTTATATATTCTCCTGCGATTTTGCGCTACTCAAAGCATTTGTCTTCGTCAGACAGAGTACTGAAGGGAAATTTTTTACAATCACAAGTTTTGCTTAATACGCAACATGTAGACAGTTGTCGATTTGAATGGTGTTATGAATTGTAACAAATAGCTGAACGTATGAGTGGCGCAAAACGAGCACAGTAGTGGCACCTTATTAAATACTAAGTATGCTAATTTTCGTTGATGAGGTTTGGTATTGTTGGACCCAGGCTCCTAAACTTCGGGTTCAATGATACTCTGTTGGGCGAGGCTTATAAACTTGCAGAACTTATTTCAACCAATTAGCTGAAGGTGGATGCGAAGCATTCATCAGTGACAAATACACATTTTCCAGGGCAATGAAATGATATTAACGGTACCTTGAAGCTATGAATGAGTTGAAGTTCTGTTTGCAGAGAAAACAATAAAATAAATAAAAAGCCCAAGTTTTCAAGTGATACGAATTGCTTCAAAGCGATCACTAAGAGAATGTTAATCAGTTTTTGAGTGTTCTAGAAACTAAGGTATGGTCCATGTAACGGAATACCGTAGGTAACTGTTTGTGTTTTGCTAATTTATGGTTAGGTTTAAGCATGCAATATGGTCGCTAATTATAATTCTTTTCATGGCTTGAATTGAATGTATTAGTGGGGTCCTAAGCAAAACATATGCATATTTTTTTCTCCCAGTATAGCCAGCGAAGCTTTTCAAAAGCAACTCATGATAACTATTTGTTTGTACTAGCGTAAAGTGAATTTATTTGCTGTTAATGTAATTGAGTGATTTTAATAGATATTTTAGCCAAATATACGGGCGAAACGCCTAAACCTGAGGTTCATCAGGACTGGTTCATTGCTCGTTTGACATAAATTGAAAGCCCTAGTCCGAGTTTTCTACAGCATTTCTCATCTTGCGAGCAGGCTATTGGTAGTTCAATGTAAGCAGGCAGCTTCTGTGCGAAACATTTTCCTCCTATAATAACCCTACATGGTAAATATTTTCAATTTGTAGAGCTTTGGAAGAATTTTTCATACGTATGCAGATTGTGAACGCCAGATTAGCATCAAGTTCCTCCACATGTGGCTAAACTGAACAGTGAATTCGGATTCTTTTACATTGAAGAGCAGGTTGATTTGAAGAAAGAAGAAGATGAAACCGCTGAACAAGCTCAGTTTTTCGCGTCCTTGAAAACGATGAGATGCTGTTATTGTGGCATGTATGCGCCTTTCTTTCAGCAGGAAACGTGCTTGAATGAACTAAACATCATTAGTTCTGTTATTTGCCCACGAATGTCAAAAAAATCGCCAACAGAGCTGTTTGTAACTGTTTCTCACCTTGCGACTTTGCAAAGAAACAGGATTATATAACGCTTATAGATTTTGAAAAGTTGAAAACTTGAGAAAGCTCCCCTTTTCCTTACGGGTTCCGTATTTGTTTGGTGAAATAATTTAGTCATATCAATATGGATGCTGAAGCAAGTAGCGTTTGACCGTTATTATAAACAGACCGTCATTGTTTTGACAGGCACTTTGATTTGGTTCAAGACATTGCTCGTAATGATGTAGCTCCCACAGTTGAACACGGAATTTTAGAATTGTTGGTTCAGGACTTGATGATGCTCATCGTGTTGTATTTTGTCAAATGATAATTATACTCATGTAAGGCAGCTTTTCAATGCCCTGAATCAATCTTTTCGTGATAGTTTATCCACTGTTGGGTGCAGATGGTAATAGTAGGAGAGCATTCAAATTTGATTTTTCTCTTACTTTGCTTTTGTATTTCATATTGCTTCTCCCATTCGGTAAATACATCGCAGTTATTTTTTACAGCATTTACTTTTTAACCGTCGAAACTTTAGATACACTGTTACAGGATTAACATCTTTGAATTTTTAACCATCACAGTTGGTTCTCGCACTGTGAAGGTGCCTCCGCTGCTGAAAAGCAAGAATGCGGTGATTGATTTTGTCTCGAAAGATAACAAATGTTTCCTCTGATGTATTGCTGCTTATGTTACAAGGTATAAAAGCATTGCACGTACAATAAGTCGTAAGGATAAAATACCGTCGACAATGGTCGACTTAGTGAGAAACAAGGAAGACTATAGGGGTTTAAATTTTCCAACGACTTTGGGTGACATTCCTTTGTTTTTAAAACAAAATATAGACATCAGTGTGAATGTCATTGCCTATAGATTCACACCAAAGCGAAACAATGTGGAAAGTGTACATGCAATTTTTACGTTTACGTTTGTGAAGAAAAACGTAGATACCAAGTAGATTTGCTGATGCTACTAGATACAAGTACCAATCATGCTCATTTTGTTTTGTTAAAATTCACTGAGGAACTCCCAACTCACGGCAATAAAATGGGTAGGACCATTGAGTTGATATATCACTGGTGCCTTACGAGAACCTCCATCAATGATTAGGTCCACCTTCCTCCAACCATCTGCTACCCCCATTACCACCTAGAACACAATTCAATGTTGACCTTCAATTCACTCCTCACACTGAGCATTAGGTAATAGGAACAGGGAAGACGGAGAGAAAGGGTGAAATCCAAACTCAAATCGAATTTATGAATCGAGCCACAAGATCCCATTCAAGGTTAAGTCGACAGCCATCAGTCAGATTTACATGATACAGTCGAAGTCAAATAAACCCGAACAAAAGCTAGAGTTCGCCACAGAAGAATTCGAACAGTTCAAGTTTCCAAATCATCTCACACCAAAGGAGTTAACCCAGTAGAAAGAAATGCTAAAGCGTCATCGTAAAGCGTTGGCCTACTCTATTCTAGAGACCGAGGAGTGCAGCGTAGGGAAATACAGAATCGAACTTACGGATCCAACGCCTTTCAGAATACCATCATATCGTTATGACCCGTCGGACTTAATTCAAAAAGAAATCGACAAGTTCCTAGCGGCTGGCACAGTATCGGAAGTAACGGAAAACGAATGGAACAGTCCAATAATATTAGTTCCAAAACCAGACAAAACCATGAGAGTTATAATGGACAACCGTGAACTGAACAAACGAACAGTAAAACCCATCTCACGAATTCAGGACATCGATGAAATGCTCATGAGTACAGCTGGTGCAACAATGCACACTATGATGGATCTATCAAACGCGTTCTATACAATCCCACTAACAGAAGATAGTAAACCCTACACAGGTTTCTCAGTCGGAACCCGTCTTTTTAGAGTTAATCGTTTAGTCATGGGCCTTAATTCAATCCCATCAGCCTTTCAACAATTAATCATGAGAGTTCTCAAGGACGTCCAAGAAGCAGCCACAGGATTACAGTCAACTGTGGACGCATACATAGACGACATCCTAATCTCAACAAAAGAAGATTTCGAAAAACACCTCATCGTAATTGAAGCCGTATTAATGGCCATTGAAGCCGGAAAACTAAAAGTTAAACCAAGTAAATGTGAATGGTGCGCACAGAGAGTGTTGATACTAGGTCATATTCTAGACAAGGATGGAATTCATCCAGATCCCGAAAAGCTAGCAGCCATTCAAAAGCTAAAAACACCAACGGATGTTACGGAACGAACCTTTCGTTTGGGGAGACGAACAGAAACAGGCATTTTAAGATGTTAAGCAAATGCTTACTTCACCCCCAGTTCTAGGACTATGCATAAGCGGAAAAGAAAGTCAACCACACACGGATGCTAGCAACTACGCCATTGAAGGACTCTTAATCCAAGAGCAAGAGGGAAAGGATCGTTTAATAGCAAGCTATAGCCGGTTATTAAACGGATCAGAATACAATTATGCAAGCACGGAGAAGGAAATGTTAGCTGTAGTGAAGTGTTTACGCAAGTTCCAATTCTATTTTGGATTTTGAGGACCCGTGAAAATCATTTCGGATTGCAAGAGCTTATGCCTACTGTTGAAAATCAAACAATCAGCAAACCTTCGACTAGCCAGATGGGCTATAGCAATCTCACAGTACAACATAACGGGAGTTCAACATGTAGCCGGTACAAACTGCATTTCGAATTTATGCTCAAGGCTCATATCAACCCCCGAACAGGCAGCAATAGTTCGCAAGTGCATGGGGAAAGGAAAAAACCAGTTCAAATTTGAAGAGCTGTTCACAATTTCCAGTGAGGAAATACGGAGATCACAGGAAATGGAATTTTTTCATCAATTTAGCCAAGTTCCTTCAAGATCCAAAATGATCTACTCCTCATTTAGCATGTAGGACAGCAACGGGTAGTGATCCCACATTCTCTTCAACAAAAAATAGCGGAGGAGTTCCATCGTCAACCCTACCTTGGAGTAGCAAAGACGGTACAGGCAATAGCTCGCAGCTTCATTTTTCCGAAAATTCGCAGGACCGTAAAACGAGTCATCGATTCATGAATGCCAAATCTCGAAGCCTCGAAGACACAAGCTCTACGGTCTAACAGGCATGCTAGTGCCTAGATATTTAATGGAGTACGTGTCACTAGATTTCTGTTCCATGCCGAAATCATCAGGAGCACACGAACACATATTAGTCGGAGTAGCGCATTTATCCCGCTATGTGTTCGCCACAGCGTGCAATCAGGCAACGGGGTACGCGGTATGTTCTTTCCTCGAAGGCGAGATCTTGTTAAAATTCGGAACATTCACTTACCTCATAAGTGACAACGCTCAATGCTTTGTATCTGACAAAGTCGGAAACTTGCTCAAGGAGTACAATGTCGAGCGAAAACCATCCATACCATGCTACTCGCAAACCAATAGCTTGTGTGAGCGTAGCATCTCAGCAATACTACAGATTCTTCGCCCACTATGTGTGAACCAACCACTGAAATGGCACAAACATCTACCAAAAGCAACGTTCTACTACAACGCATCCGAACACTCGACAACAGGTTTCAGCCCGAGTTATCTATTTCTGGGATTTCAACCCAAATGTCCACTATCAAATCTAAAAACAGAAGTAGAAGATCACAAGACTCCGGCTTCGACTCACTTGGAATTAATCAGAAGCGAGAAGAACAGCAGTGGAAAATATACAGAAGCGAAATGAGCACCAGGCAAAAATCCTAGATAGACATCGATTGCCAAAATCCTTTCCGATAAATTTAAAGGTACTAATCTTCTTTCCATATCCCACGCTAGAAGAGAACAAGTATGCCCAACTTCGAAGTCCATACAGCGGCCCCTATAAGGTAACGGAACAAGTCTCGGAGCATGAGTACATAGTGCAACCAACAACGGAAAGTAACATGAAACATCACAGGCGAGACCAGCGAGTACACATTTCTCGCATGAGACCTTACAGAGATCCGCCAACCATCACGCCTAAGAGTGATCGAGAAAAAGAAAAACAGGAAAACGCCCAAGAAAAACCAAAAATAAACGAGGAACTCATTCGCAGATCTACCAGAGAGCGTCGGCTACCCCGTAGGTACGGTGTTCTGGGCGCAATACTCATGTTTACTTTAATTGGTTTGGCATTTCGACAGGATGAAATAACAAACACAACTGAAACGCAACCAGAGGAATTGATCCAATGCTCCATCACACCAGGATTCGAACTGGTACCAATGCATCATAAGATCCGCTATACCAAGTCCATGCCCCTACAAGTAAGGGTACGACCTAATTTGACCACTCAAGGACCCACACTGGCCACTTGCACATCAAAGCATGACGACCTGAAGCAAATATGCACAAACGCAAACCTCATGAACGGTTACTTTTACAAGATAACCGAAAAGTTCGACGCCATTACGAAATCCTTTTATGGGAATTTGGCAAACGACAGCGTCCTCAAAGAGTTCGCGAAACCTCCAGGCATACGCAACCCAAAGGTCCGAAGGTTATTCGCGGATCCAAGAACCTACATCGGAAAAGCTTTCAGACTACTATACGGAGAAGCAACGGCGGCCGACCTAGACCATGTCACATCAACAGCGAACGAACTATCTCGATATCATAACCAACTCAAGGAGCATACAGAAACCATTCAACAGACTCTGATTACAGAGCATGAACACAGCCTGGCGTTTGAGAACGAGGTACATCAACGATATACCGAACTGGTAGAGCAATCAAAGAACTCACAGACAGCCGTGACGTGAACGTCACCAAACTATATGCAAAAAGTTTGGTACAGCTGCCCACGATTCAACAAATTCAAGAACATGCGGAAAGCTGGCTTCAAATCATATGGCTGACACTGTTAACTCTTGCAGTGTTCTTTCTCTTATACACGGATTGCATGAACAGACCAGGCAACCTAATAGGATTCCCTAGAATTGGAGATCTATTGCGACTTATCCCGGTTCTCTCACCAGCACTTGCCTTTGAAGAAGTTCTAAAGTGCAACTGCATCGTGAAAACAGTAACGATTAGTGCTGCAGTCGTAATCATGCGTCTCCTAATTGTCAGCATCGGAGTCATGATATTCTTGGGATGTAAAAATAGAAGGCTAAGATTGAAACACGAAGCCGTGTGCAAAGACTACAAGGCGTTAACTGAATCTTTAGTCCAACGTACAGTAGCACAACATTCTCAAGTAACCCAGATGCAAGAGAGGCAAGGACATAGTAGGAAATCCTACCCACCATTACCATCCTACGAGTATTAAAAATGGACAAATCCTAAACTGACTAAATGCACTTAGTGCAATATGCAGTTATTAACCTTACTTACCTGTAGTTGTTTAGAATAAATGCAGCGAACTAGCATCACGGCCACAGTCAGTATTCCACCATCCTCGAAAAACGCCAGTTAGTTCCACTAAAACACCAAATAGTCAGAAGTTGTCAGAAGTTCAAGGGCCAACTTGAGTCAAATTTCAAAATATTGGCCCCTTCTCCTAGTGGCATCTTTCAAATATCTTTCAAATAATAAGAGTTACACCCACAGCAATAGGTTTTCAAACTATTACAGAAGCTAGAGAAATCCTAGGGAACTGTTCTGAGACGAGTACTTACTTAGCCCAAGTGAGCAAAAGTTTCCGAAAGTGTTTCCGAAATTTTGAAGTAGAATACACGGAAGAACGACTGACGATCGCGGGCGCCAAAGCTGTATTTAATGCAAAAGTAAACTGTAATAATACAAGTACTTACGATAGAGCACCAATTGAAACCCTAAAAAGTGTAGAATATTACTGTACTAAGATAGATATTACTGTACCTTCAACAACACCCACGCCACCGACCGTTTACAGAATGGAAATGCGACATTTCGTCCCAGGGATCTACCCAAAACATCCAGAAAATCCAATGTCATTTTCATCACCATGGTCAACATTCAGCATTAAAAGGGTACACTCACCCATGGCCCTCAAATACAACTATAGGGGAACCCTGAAATTCATAAGGCAAAATTCCTGGACACGCGGTATTCATTTTTGGACTCTTCTATGTACAAGCTTACCTACACGATAAGCGTACCAACACCCCATGGAATTACCTCACCGGGAACTTCACTCAAGACCGAGATCACCTGGTCACAAAATATTAGACCTTTGAAGGCTGGACGGATAATAAGACTACCGCCGAAGATTGTGTTTTACTTATGTCCATGTACACTACTAATAGACAATACAGACACGGACCTTTTACAGCAGGCGAGATCGCAAACGATCTAACCGGGTATTGTAAGGACAAACCTACTTGTCCTACGCCGATAATAGCACTTGCCATGTTCGAGGCTCCACAGGAATACGGTTCGTCACAGTAACACAGAGTCAAAGAGTTTTTCTCACAGTAAAGAAAATCGGGAAAAATCACTTTCAAATTGTATTACTTGAATATTAAAAGGCTTAAGCTTAATAATGTGATTCGCTTAACACAGAGATTATATACTAACCTTAAAAGGTTTTGAGAACATTGCTCAAAGAACGATAAAATTTTAAATTGAAAACAGAGGAAAATCCGCACGCAAAAATTCGCAACATGAGCGGAAAATCCGCGTTGCAAGGTAGTCATGTATGAGCACATACTGTAGAAAGATTGTGTAGTCATGTAGTAAAATTGTGACGAGTTTCTCCCTTTGGAAACCCGTCAACGGGGGAGAACACACTCACACATTACTAGGCTAGAGGAATTAGCAGAGAAAAGGAAAAATATAAAAATAACGATGGAACATCCTTAAAAGGATGGGTAAAAAATTTAGACCGGGTATGTAATGGAAGGTTCTAGAATAACCGAGCACGGTAGCTCGGCAGTAGCCGAAAGAGAGAGAGTTAAAAATAACCCTCTCATGTAGCAAGATGAAATGTATAAACGAGAGAACTTGGAGAAATAAAGGCAGAGCTGTATCGGGCACCAAGCCCCAATAACTGGCCTACTACCCTATTTCTTACAGTCGGTTGAAAGCTCTGATTAATAGATATTATTAGTTAATTAATAATTTATTTCAGGGATATAATGAGTTTGTCAAAAATTATGATAGAACATCCTCCGAAGGGGATGAGGACACGGACAATGAGAAGGAGACCGAGTCTGATAAAGAATTTATCCATGACTCTGAGAGTGTTGTGGCAAATGACGGATCTGACGCATCTGCATTGGAATACTCTGAACTCTCAGCCGTTGAAAGCAATGCTGTAAGTGACTTTGAATCTGACGATGAATTTGATCGAGTTCAAGCGTATATTGACACTACTGGTACTTTAAGAAGGGGAACCCGGTCGCGAATTGATCTTTGGGACTTTGAAGACTCTTTCGATGAGGATCACTTCATTTTGCGTTTACACTTAGGTTCTTATTCAACTTTTCTCCTGCAGATTGCGGATTGCATAGAACTTGGCTGTTTATGTTTTTTGCCGTTCAAGAAATTCTTAATCTTAATAAACAAAAAGCTGAGGTTGTATATTACAAGAAACCCAATATTTGTTGGCAGGATTTCGATTATTTTTTTCACGTGGCTGTATGACTCAACACCCATCTGGTATGATGCATGGCTGATGTTGTTGCAAGAGATTGGATGTGATCCTTTGCTCAAGATTTTGTTATAAAGAATAAATCCGATTAATAAACTGTCAAAACAAAATAGTTGAAAAAGATCTCTGCACCTGTATCCGTTATTTCAGAAAACTTGTCACTTGCAAGATGCACAGAGCTGGGAAGATTTTTTCGCTGGTTTGGATGCTGGGAAGGATACGGAGATTCCCTTGGAGTTTCCAAATGATCCACTAGCGCCACCTTGGACAGCGGCTGAAGTACAGCTCCTCAACGACCACTCGTGAGGATAGTGCTGCCATTGATGACGACTTTGAGCCGTGGGATCTTACTGAGGAAGACTTGCGAGCATTGGATGAACTCAAAAGGTCAGACCCAGAGTTCCAAGGAAGCATCCAGCACTTTGCCATTAGAGGCGTGAACTACACAGGAAGATAGGATATTCGAAAACTTTGAGGATTTTGGAATTAGTGGTAGTC
>VRMD01001863.1:0-15169 GCA_009872375.1 Sminthurides bifidus | reverse complement strand
GGTATTGTTGTTTAAATTTCAGATCGTAATTATTGGTTGTACTTGCGTCCATTCCCTTGTTTGGACCGAGATCGAGGTCGTTCATAACATTCAGGGTAGCCCTTAGCTGATTAAAAATGGTTGAAACTGAGCCTGAAGTGGCTGGAGCCGCCACTACTTCCTCCCTTGACCTCGACCATGAGCCTCAATGGGCACAGTATTTCGACAAAGATGAAATGGAATCGTACGTTACCGCAGGACTATGCCAATGTATTGAAACGACGGAACAAATCGGTATTCATCCGTACTGGCTGCGAGATGCAGAGCTAGGTGCTATGGAAGAATTGAAGAAAGACTTGGGGAAATATTGCAGAAAGTAATTTGAATTTCTGCCGTCGCTTTTGAAGTAGTTGATCCTTTCTCAAGAAAAATGCCGACAATTTTGTACTGTTTTCTGGCAGGTACGATGGATATCTCTTAGGTATCAAACGGCCGAGACAAGTCCCAGTACCCGGCAAGCAGAATCATTATCCTCAACCCTATGTGTTTTACACTTTTGATACTGTTCGGTATATTTATAAACCAGCTGTTGGTCAGATACTGCAAGGTAAGGCAAAAAAGATATCAAGGCTTAAGTTAGTGCTTTTTAGGCAATACAGTATGTTAATCTGAATTGCACTACCATAAATTTTTTGATGCTGTAGGCTGTCTATCTCGCATTGGTAAAAATGCAGGTACATGCATCGTATTTGGGAAATTTACGGCGACAGTGGCACCTGCATCTGAGGATGAAGTAATTGCAGTTTTAATTTTGCGCACCATTTTTATTTTTGGAGTTCTCCTGCAATAATAACCTTTTTTCAGTTTTCGAAGTGGAACACCGGCGATTTAGTAACATTCGAGCTGGAATCTTATGACAACCTTCGCAAAGGGGTTATTTTAAGAGGAACGTCATGTGTTGATGCGAAAACCAAGAAAAGAAAATCAAAACGAACCAGAGAAGAATTGGAGATGGGTATATCAACACCAGAAATATCGGAAAAAGAATTACCTCCTAAAAAAAAGAAAAAATTAAAGCAAGAGGATACTAGCTTGGACAATTAATATCCCTTAGTTTTTCACGTAAGCTTGATTGTTTATTATTGATTGCAAATGGGCCTATAATTAATGTTCTTGTTGTCGTTGGCATAAATATATGTATGTAGAACGTGTACATAGCTCTGTTGTACTATTAATTTCTTATACAAGCATTAAAAAACTCATGGACAGTATGTACAGATCAGCTTCGCATTCAACAATGCCAGAACATTCCTTCAAAACATGTTCCTCAATAAATATGGCACACCAACATTCGTCTTCTGGTTGAGTCTAGCTCTGAACTTTTATCTAACACTTACATGCGTAACGCATTTGTTGTACGTAATTAGAAGCATTCAGTATTGTGGGAAGCTATCTCAGCAGATCCTACTAAAGTTTGGCAACTTGAAAGTCAAAAACAGCAGTTAACTCAATAAAATCCAGACACAACTGGCTTTGAAGAGTATCTGTGTTTCAAGCCAGCATGAATTCAGTGACAACGTTAGGGAATTATCATTAACAAGTTATTGCTTTAAACAGTCTCGTTCAGTTTCATCTATTTGCGGAAGTAATTTTACCTCTGCAAGGCCATTGTAAGGTCTTCTACTGCAAATTGCAGAAGTATAAAATTGTTAAGACAATTCTTAATGAATTGCCATGTTCATGAAAAGATCACGCCATACTTCTTGGACGTATTTTGTAGCAACAAAAGCGACTAGGAGGACGTGATTGGGTTCAATCTTTTCCTACATTAGGGTCCTGATGGCCAATAGCAGCGTCTGACAAAACACATAGATTCTAAACAACGTGTCTGTTAACACATCATAGCCAAATATAACTAGATATTCCTTTTTGTGTGAATGGGTGTTGAGGTCTTCACCTTAATTCTTGTCAATCAGTAAAGCAAATTTCGGCTTATGTACTCTCAGCCAGCAAAAGTATTTTCTTCAAGCTGACGGTAGCTGTGGCTTAACACTGGTTTAAAATCACGAAGAGACAAACAAAATTGTAGAATTGACATAAGTAGGGAATATGCAAGTTATTTGGTTTCACATAGTAGCTAAGCGCCTCTCCTGTAAAATCCTTTTTGAGAAGTTTGGAGCTCATTATTAACGCACAATCTTAAACAGGTGATCTCTTTCTCACATGATGAACTAGCCTTACATGCGGATTTAAACGCTACAAACTGCAAAACTAAAGCTATCACTAATAATTATTCGTATCACATCACAAGTTACAAACATGTAGTCAATATACAAAGGACGCGTATAGGCGTGGACTATTCGAGGTTACACGATTTGAACGCATGTTTCAAAATCCCGGACTTCTGACAATGTTTTCTTTACTCTCAAGGCTGTGAGCCTCACTTGGGGTGATCGATGCCAACACTCACTGATAATTTTTGACAACTCTCGCAGAAACTGAAATTAAATAAATTTAGTTAATAACGTCGTAAAATGCCATGGTAGGATATTTCTCAAATTAGAAATCATTTCTTACTCTTGACTTATTCCATCTTAAGGGAATTTCAGGTCTAATGCCTTCAACGACAACTATTTTTTTCATTTCTTCGAAGGTCGGATCAGAATTAACATAGTCGTAGTATGGGATTTCATAGTCTTCGCACTCAAATTTTTCGCTGCCTGACTCAGTTGTACACCTGAAATAAGATAACAAGCATGCGATAGGCTGCCTCATTGTTGCTTAACTACCACTAATCCTTAAATTTTCAAGTGATAAAAAACCGTACCTGCTTCCGATTTCCCATAAAATGAGAGCGAAGGAATACATATCAGCTTGTTTGTAAGATTCGAACCATTGAATCTTCATGCTATCATCAAGAATCTCAGGAGCCATGTAACGCTTGGTTCCTTGTTTTATTGTAGTCGGTATGCAATCAACTCCTTTTTCGCCGCTGCAATTAAATGTTCAAAATTGTAAACAACACTGAACTTCTGAATGCAGTATCGTATCTTAAAAAGTATTGTCACATGTTTTTCATAAATTTTTTTCTTACCTCACAGAACAGACGGCAAGTCCAAAGTCAGCAATACAAGTTTCCCCGTTATTTTTCACCAGAATATTTTTACTCTTCAAGTCCCGATGAGCAATACCTGGCTTGTATGGCTTCCCTTCTACTTCCAAATGTAAATGACATAGGCCAGCAATGGTAGAGAGAACCAACTTGACAGCCTCGGCTACACGACATAATTCAAAAATTGAAACTTCACAATCGACACTATAAAAGCATTGCTAATATTGCTACCATAGGCTATAGTTACCTTCACTGAGTGTATGGGTTTGTAAGTAATCGTATAGTGATCCATTTGGATGATAATCAGTAACAATGATCATTTGAGTGATGCTGTCAATAGATCTGATATCCCAGGCCATCGATACTAGAAACCAGTAAAATAATTCATGAAATCTGGGCCTTTAATTCGAATTGTGCGAATCCCTGAGGCTGGTACACTAACTAATTAATGATAACATGAGATTCTTACCCAAAATATTGGGGTGCTTAATTAATGCGAGCATATATATTTGCTTTTCTCTGAGCCAAGATGCTTCCTCGACAGAATGAAAGGATTTAACGGCAACATAAGTTCCTCCCCATTCTCCTAAATACACCTCCCCGTATCTACCTTTCCCAATTCTTTGCTTCAATGTTACTTGACGTCCAATGGTTCGTTGTACCTAGATCAAAAAATAAGTATTACAGATTCTTTCGCACAGCAGTAAGTATTACACCAGCTAGTAAATATTTTTGAACACGACAAAACTCACCAGCAATGGCATCACTGAACCGGACCCAGATGACTGATCCACAGAGAAGTATGGGTCTTTGGTTGAAGGACATGCGGCCAACAGCGACTTATTGCTGCTCGGTTCATGCAAGTACTTTTTCTCTCTTGCTCGGTACCTTAACAAGAAGTTCAAAAAATCATTACGCTATTGGAAATAAAATCACAGAAGCTATCATTCCAATTAAATTAATTCATGTTTTAAGTTTCATACACTACTCACTTGCATACGATGTACAGGACGACCGCGAACGTCATAACCAGTAAAGAAACTAGAGCCACCAATAAGAGCTGTATCAGATAGTAGTCTGACGGAGGATTGAAGGGATTCAAATTGTCTGTTATGTTATTAAGCTGAAAATAAAATAAAAATTAGAACTAATTTGTTCTGCTAGTCAATTTTGCGACGTTGAATTGTCTTGCAAAACAACTATTTCATCATCTAAATTATTAAAATGTACTTACTTTATACATGGGTTTAAGATTTTCATTGCAAAAATTTCCTGTGTCACAACATTCAATTGAAGAAGGAATCTCATGATTGACTAAATGTCCTTTACACTGAAGAAAGGCGGGGTCCCCGGCAGAAAAGCACCCGTAACTGTATTCGGGCTCCAGCAAACCTGTATTTGTGTTAACAACTTCTTCGACAGATGTGAAACAACGTCCTCCGAGATCCACTTCACAAATGCCGTCGTCCTTTGCATCCGGTGGACAATGAAGATGGCAGTAACAGCGTAACTTCCCAAAATCCATTTTGAAACGTGCAGGGTAGACAGTAATTACTAAGACGAACACATAGTTAGAACAGAACTTCGCTTGATGGAATCGGTTCAAATCAATTCACTTTTGTGTGCTGCGTTCGGAAAAATCAATGGCTGCGCAAACAAATCTGTTTTTGTTGTTTCAAAACTTCAAGGTGGGCTGATCTCTGAGATTTTGGATTCTGTAATAAATTTAATACACATGAATCTTAGTTTTAGAGTAGATACAGTCAAAACTCAAGTGAATCAAATTTTGTATGACAAGAAATAACTACTAAAATCGGTTGAAGGTATCTGCAAACTGTCAAATACTCTACTCATACGGACGTCACTAGTTCAGCGAAACTCGAATATTATATTAGCTAGAAAACTACATTGAGTACACGACTAATGTTGAAACCCTTAACAAGCCTTTCTCCGTCAAGAGACTATGTGCGCCATAAGAGTATCCATCGACAGATCAAAAAACCTTTCCAAGTGGATCAACCGTATAGCTTAAAAGAAATGTATTCTTAAAATCCCAAAAGTGATCCCTGCAAACACAATACAGGCTTCAGAGTTCACACCTTCGGTTCTCGGGTAAATTACTAAATCAAATTTCATCCCTTTCAAAGCTTGTCCTTGGAGGTCGTTTGAAGAAAAGGTTTTTCTATTCATACAAGATCGAGAAAAAGGGCATGTAAATTATGTACTGTGCATATTTTCTGTAGCTTCAAAGGAAGTAAGGATAGGAGAGCCTACGTGCCCAAACGCCCGAATAGCAGATCAGAAGAAATTACAGGACTCAGTTGTTTCGGTTACTGAGTTATTGAAAGAAAACTTCATACTTCTGTCTTTCTGTCAGCCTAGGCAAAAGCTCAGTTGCACATTCATATGACCAACTCTGATATTTGGAAATCAAAAGTTGTGTTCTGTACAAACAAACTTTAAACTTCCTGTTAGCTATGGGCAGTTTTGATTAGAAAATACTATTAGCGGCACTGTTGTAGATAATATTGAACATTTGGAGGATTGAGAACCATGTCAGCGTTTTGATTTTGAATAAATATGAAGGCTTAGCTTTAAGTTTATCTCCTGATTCCCAATGAACCTATGCTAAAGTTTGTCTGGAGTTTCAGAATTCATCGATCACAACGTAATCTTACAAATCAAGTCCTAAAACAATATACTGCATTTCTTAGTATCTGCGGTCTTCCGTCTAGAGCAAATAACAAAAATATCTCGAACTGGTACGGATTTCTTCAAAAGTTTCAACAATTTCAACCCTCAGGATCTCAAGGGTGAAAATACCCAGACGCCAACCTTCGCCATCATAAAATTGAGTGCTGCACGCTCAGTTAGGTTATAAATGAAAATTCACGCAGTGTGAAGCGTGAAAAAAACCAAGGGGTCTCTTAAAACGCTGGTGCTCCAACTCAGATATACCATCCTTTTTATTTTCTTTTCCAGCAGCTCGAAGCTCATAATAACCAATCCCTACAATTCCAACTCAGTTGAATTTTTCATACATGTCTTGTTGCCATCAAAACTTTTACACCTTAGACAAGCTTTCCAGGGGATCTGTCTTCATCTTTTGAGACATCACGATTGTCTGTTTAACTGCAGTCATCTTCTATTCCAGTGGTTGTTCCACACAATCACTGGGATAACTTCAAGACAACATATCGTTAGGCATAGCGCTCAATGATCCTATTCAGTGCTTTATTTTTAAACCATCCGGTCTAGGTTTTAAACATCATTCCTGGCGTTCCCTCTCTCTCGCTACTCCAGACCTTTTCGGGGTCCTTACCATTCCAGCACAAAGCATAAACATCTGCAACACTTATTAAAGTCCGGCTCCACAACAAACAAATGGCGAAACTCAAGCTATGAGACAGGCTTACGAAATAAAAAACAAAGAACACAGATTCGAACACATACGGATGACTCCAGCCAGTAGCTGACCTCAAACACCGTTCTTAGCCCAGAACTTCACTCAAGATTGCCCATCGCCCAATCATTAAATGGAGTGTAACCAATGAAAACCAGACCGGGTAGCAGTACATCCACAACAGTAGTAAACATAATGGATTATACTTACGATTTCATTATGGCAAATGCTGTGATTTTTGAAAGAAAAGAAATCAAACGATTTCAATATTAATTGTTGCCAATGAATGGTGGCAATTACTAGTTTAATAAGTTCCATAACCACCTGCAATAGATGTATATGTAGACATCCACTTTTTTAAGAATTAAATGTCATAGTTTTCATCTGATTCTCTAAAGGATTTCAATCTAAACTATTTCAAATCTTAAAGACTACTTTTTCTGCTATCTGAGTTAAATTTTGTTTTAGCATTTGAGAGATCTGGCATGTCAGGGTACAAAGCGATGAGCTAAATTATATAGCTTAGGAAGCCAACTGGTGACTGGAATACTTGAGTAAAATGAATTGAAGCATTATTTTGAAAATAAGGTATAGAAAATTTCATAGTTCTATACCACCGAGTAAGCACGGACTTTCTGGAACACCTGAGTACTTCTTTTTATCCCCACAAACAATGAGACCCTTCCAACCTCAACAAACTTATTCCTATTCTGTTCATTCCATTCTTCATATGTTTAATTTCATTCAAATTTGTTTTACTCAGCGTCGATCTCGCCAAAAAAAGATTTTGTTTCACCTCACCTCTCATGAACATCTCTGAACCAGATCTTTTTCAATGGGCAGGTGTCAGCGAGAATACTATACTTTAATCTCAATACTTTCAATTAATTTTTTTCATTATTTAGATCATGATTTGAGAATGGTCCTATGAGTTCAGCAATACAGAAATGCATGTGCAGCTGACCAGTAACGCTTAGATCTTGTCAGATTCGCATAACTACTCATGTCACGACCATGGTTATACTTACAGTTAACCCAAGTGAATTATGTCCCCTGCACGTCTGCTTATTCTCCCACATATCCACCTTGTTTCCCGTAAAGCACTCCACATACCACAGATTAACCATAGCTTCCAGTACTGACCAAACATTAAGCAGTTAATCTGATACCGTGACTTCGTACAAGGATCGTGTGTGCCACATAATCAAATGATTATATGTTCTGGAGTGGGGGCACCGTGCTGGAAAGCGCTTACCTTCATCGTAATAGTAGCATTTACTTCAAGAACAGCTCAGCATCTCTAACCACGAACACAGGTAGAGTTGAAAATCTAAATATGTAACATGGTCATGATTCCAAATCCTAAAGCTCCAGCTCTAACCGTCGGTAATGACAGTCCCCATAAATGAGCACCACAAAATCACCATGTTCTCGCTCTAATCATCAACCTGCACTATCACGACCACAAAATCATTTGGTATCAATAATTTCATTTACTTGTTTCGGTATATCACCCACCTGCTAACAACTTTCTACACCATAGGCCTCATAATCTACTAAAAGGCGTGTGGCTACGGATGCAAAAGTAAAACATGGAATTTAAAAAGGCATTTAGCATCTTTAATGTTATGAATGTTTTTATGCAACCGGAAAAACGTTTATGTGCTGCAATACAACTTTTCCACTATCGGTGGACCAGTAGGGATTGTCAGTAGAATTGAAAGATGCAATATGTGACATAAGTTACCTAGTGTGTAACTATCTACCAACTGTTCATCCGTTCCAATGTTCTAAAATCATCAGTTCATTTATGTCATTGTGAATAAATTCGGTTCTACTTTGAAATCCATGCCAGGAAAACCAAATTTTCGAGTTCCCGCTTCCCTGGTGTATTGTAAACGAGTAATAAAAATTAAAGAGACACTCGTTTACAAGAAAAACAAGCCGTTTAGCATTTTAGTCTTAAAGCACTTGATTAGACTTCGCCAGGTTTCTCTCTTGCGACATTCCAGACAGACTGCATTTGAGAATGAAGGTGCAGGGATGCAGTCAGCTCCTTTTCAAACCAGTCTCCGAAATAAAAACCACTTCAAAACGTGTACCATCAGCGTCGTATACATGTCAGCCCATAATATTTATTTTATTAAGGTCCGGCCCTCGAGTTGAAACAGGCTCAGTACCCTTTTTTCGAAAATTCACGCAACACAATGCATAGAGACGCGGGTACCTCCTTCTCGGCTACGCAGCTTTTACTATTCACATTGCCACATTTCTCTTGAGACGCTATTCCTCTTGTCTCTGAATACCTTTTGTGCGTACCCTTACAGCACATTGTGGGAGACTACATGCGTACGATGCAAGATATTGCATCGTATCTTCCAATCAAACCACCTGTGCGCTTACGGAAAAGCTCTTGAAGCGAGCAAAAGATGCTCTCATCCATTTTAAACCTTCTTGGCGCCGGCACCGATTTTTTCTATAAAGAATCTTTTCAAACGTACAATAGCTGCGTTAAACAATGTCCTACCTTAGAAAAAAAACTTTTCATTACCAAATCAGCCTACCCCTCCCCTCATACCCAGAAAACCTTATAGTCCGATCTATTGCACATCTCCCATTTCCGACTTTAAGTAACAGTCTTTCCACATGTAATAAAGAATGGTTCTCCACGCAAACCTCTTGTCTGACTCTACGCTAATCCCGCCTCATTTAACACCTTTGCCTAAGCTGTAAGTTTTTCGACTTTTAGCATAATACCAGTAGCAGGCAGATACTATTCGTTGCATGCTAACTTCAGACCCAGTCTTTAGCGAAGGCTGGAGTAGCTCAAAAGTTTCCAATTCAGACAAATACGTACCTTTGGAGAAATACCTTCATCGTTAAGGACGAATATGCTACGCTACAGTTTACCACACTTTAATGTAATATCGGTCCTGTAAAGGTTACTTCTACATGTAGATAGATTACTGTGCGATTTGTTACTGTAAAACCAAAAAGCTGCATGGGTACTGTCCGTTCATAACTACTTTGACCCTGTGATTGTAGTAGCAAGAAATTAACCGACTGTTGCTATGGAAACATTTAGATGCTTGCTGCGGTTTTACCACTAAATTTGTGCTACCACAATTACAGAGTCACATAAACTATGAGCGGACAGTATGCACTTCGCAGAGGCATTAGAATATCGGTTTGATTTTAACAAAGTATATCTGTAAATATTTTAATAATTATCAAACAGTTGTTCAAAAATTGTTTAAAAGCTTTTGCATCCGTAAAGAAAAGAGTGCCAAAACCTAAATTTTAGAAAAGGAATACACTGGAGAAGTGTCTCCAGCTTTTTACGTGACGCTAACGCAAAGGAGAGTGCAAAAGGGTGAAAAAGAAGGTACAATCAGTTTTACCAAGCTACCATGTACGCGTCCAGTGGTCGCTCTGGCAATTGTGAGTTCTCTTCTTGGATGCAACTGCAGAGTCTGACCTTCATATCGATGAATAATCTGATACGATGTGATGATGATGAAAATGATCCAGACTAGGGCTAGCTCGTTCTTGAATTACTACTCTATAAGATTTTCAGGCGCCACTTAATTACATGCTTCATAATGACCATTTCATACGCAGCGAAAAACGCACAAGAACCTCCCTCCAACCGAACCGAATATTATGCTTTCAATATTTCTACCGGCTTCAATACTCTGCCCGCCTTTCACTAGTTTGTCAGGTTTTCATCACTAGGCATTAAGCATACGTTTAGATCAGCAGACAGAGGTGAAGGGACTGGAACTGGCAGGGCTCATGATAAAATGGGAGCTTATTCTGCAGAAGTAGTGGAGAAGTAAAAGCGTAAACATCACTTGTTCTCCCTAAGCTCTGGTTCTTCTCGAATTCTCCTTCTCACCTGTCTAGGAAATAAATTAATGAGCTTTCCTGAATGCAGCAACTGAATGCTGGGTTACAATCAAGCTCTCCAAAAACACCTTTTTCCAGAATGCAAACATCCTCTCGGACAAAACTTGATAGAGTGACTTCCAAATCCCGCTTTCGCCTTGGATAACTCTAACACAATGACTTCGTTAAATCTCATTAATATTCTTCCCGTATTCCACATTCTTCCTGTCGATCCTGGTTACTCTTCCCGTTGAGCCTTTGTTCTCATTTGATAACTTGATCTCTAGTGCGAGCCCGTGGTCGTATAAAACCCCATCTTTTCTTCGACTTAACAAATTTTTATTCGAGCTCACGCCATTCACAGCCACCTTCCTGCTGCTTGTGAGTTGCGCTATCTTGGTTAGACGGCTACGAATTATGGCACAGAGCTACGGAAATTCTTAGATCGCAAGCCCTGAAATCTGTGTATTCTTAAGTTCTAACAGAACAGCGGGTTTTAGTTTGATGACGATCCCAGGTTGCATTTTAAGGGTCTGAGAAACTCCTATTACTTTGCTCATAACTTTACACTTTGCTTTTTCAACTTTAAAAAGTTAAGCAGTAGAAACGCCTATCTATGAAGAAATCGAGGCAAGTTATCACGATGGAAAGATCGACATGCTATGCTAAGCGCACTAACACATGGGTTACAACAAAACTGTTGTTGCAAGCTATGGAAGAGCTCTGATCTAATTGTCCTTCATTGGCACGAAAAAAGTCACACCTGGCATCGGTCCCATTTCATCTTGCATGGCCAATTGCATATCGCAAAAATATTCGCACTTGACAAAATACACATTCCAAATCAACTGTGAGTTCATGAGATGGCAGAATTCTGAAGTTAGGATTCAAGTGAGACAAGACAGGCGAAAATGGTATTATTCATTGCTTCTTCTGAGGCAGAGACGTGACATCAATCATGAGATACATTATAAAGTGAACTATGGATAGGCCAATGGTCAGTAAACTCAGAACTAATACATGTACTGCCTGCTGCTTTCAGAAAGATTCTTTAGAATTCAGCTTATTCTGTTATCCAGGTGCGTCTTTAGAAATAAACTTGAAAGAAATTAGTTTGAACCATCTAAGACCCAGGAGGTCAGATCTCAGAAACTCATTATACTCCAGGTAGAGCAAGGATCGTAAACCGAAGCTACCCTGCCTCTTTTGACACAAGTAACTTCACAAAAGGGTACTTTTCAAAATCCGGGACAGGGTATAAAGCTCAAGTTTTCTAGTATTTTCAACCTAGCTCAAAATGAGAAAGGCAGGTTCATTTATCGATAAGCTTTTAGTGCTTCTCTAAATACGGACCCTGACGAGACAAAAGAATTGTGTGGACATATGCATGAGATGGAAAGGTCTTAAGGATGAAAATTCAATTGTACGGGAACGGCAGGACTCCTTTGCCTAAATATTTCTCTGCCAGCGGAACAAATACTTTGAAGGAGCTGGAAGGAGGGAAAAAGGGAAACCTCAGGAAAGGCCTATCTCAGAAAATATCTCATGTTTCTTCCTTGAACCTCCCTTTATTTCGCCCCATGTCTTTAGCTCTTAAAGGATGAGTGAAGATACGGATACTACAATTTACACTCCAGCATATTGAAGCACCGAAGTAACTCAACTCCTCAGCATACCCATCACGTGAATGTCTCAAGGGTTGTTACGGTAAGAAAAGAAGGGTCTTGTTTTCGTGTACCTTGAGTCTGTGCTGAAGGAGCTCTCCGAGAGAATATAAATCCAAAAGACCTAGACGAGTACCCGCTGGAAGCCTCTGTCCAAACTAAGTTGGTACCACCACAATAAAAGCCTTGACGTGCAATAAATCTACCAGGAATAAATTTAGCCTTCTCAGTTATGATGCCGAGTCGAAAGAAAAATGAAATTCTGTCCAGACACCATGAACGCCCCATGTTTTAAACACTTTTTCAAGCAATATATCAAAATCCTCTCTAACTTCAACCTGACCCAAACAACCTCAACTCAAGTACCTTTTACCAAGGAACTGTATTTCTTGCATACTAAGTAATAACGCAGCGTCTACACCAACTCCGTTTCCCATGTATCAGCATAATAATGCCTGCATCGTCTGCACTTCTGCCTACAGCTTTGCCACACCGTATATTTGATTCATTCTCCCGCATTTCTTCACTCAATAATAATTATTTTTTTAGGAACAACTTCCTATTCGAACTGGACAACTCCTTAAACGTCTCAAGCATTACGAATCACATCAAAAACCGGGCAACGTTCTCAACCTTGACGAAAGAAACCGTATGATAATTGATGTACGCAAATTTAAATACAAAAATCTTAATTTCTCCACCCCTCATCTTTCATTTCTAAGAACCGCTATTATGAGACGTAAACTAACAGCAATACGAGCAGATTCGATTTTGCAATCCCTCGTCATCACTACATTTAGCATATCGAGATTTTTTTCGAAGTTTCAATTGACTCAAAGAACAAACTGTTTCTTTCAAATGTACTTCAAATAACGTTAGTTTACTCTAAAGTTCAGCTACAAGAGCTCTAGCGCTCTCCAAGTAAAATCTTAACGAAAAGATTTAGTGAAGTGCGTTACCTGTGTCAAAACGGATTAATCCTCATACTCTTGTGTCAAATCCAATTTACCAAGTGGTAATAAAGAAGGGATTAATTTGAAAAACTTCATTTCATCCTAAATATTTTCTCTGGAAAATGGAGAAACTTCAAGCAAAGGCAGTCTGGTGATACAAGTCACTAGTTGAAAATGGATGGAATCCAACATTTAAGTGCCAACATTATTAGTTTGTTATTGTCGCTTGGCGGCAGTATTGTTTATTTTCTTACACTGGCAGTACTATAAATACATCACACGTATCACTGGCACTTTCTTAACTATCATTCCGTACAAGAGCCTTTAGAACAATTATCCTCCCACGTGGTGCTCCCATATATTCTTTCGATGTTGCTCTCTTCACTAATGTCACTGCAGCCAGCTTGCTGGACGAATATGAAATCTTATTAAATGTCAAGTAAAATTCAACTAAGTTAACACAGTTGAAATATTAAATTTGACCCAAAATTTTAACAACTCAAACTTCAGTGATTGTGGTTTCAGCCATCCTTGGAAGAATTCCTCGTCAGATGAGCCAAGAAAACTTGTCAGAATTATGCTTCCGAGTCGAGTTAAAAACGACAGCGTAAGTAATTTTACAACACAAATGGCAATTGAACATTGCTAAACAATAATCAACCGAGTTTTTTATCGCTAATTAAGAATCCAAGACACATTAAACTTTAACAGACACAATGCAAGTCCACACAATAGCACAACAACAGAGGAGAGAATGTGCTCTCATGTGCTCACTCCTACTCCGTAATCCGTGTACTGCAGCAAAAGTAATACTCCTCATCCTCCGTGATTCCGAGTACCCAGGGTGGGAAAACAACTTCGAGCCAACTCCACCTACACGCTATGTGCATACACGGCCATATCTTCCTCTTCGCCTCTTCTAAAAGTCAGACTGCGAACTCCTCACACGCCGTCCCCAATGCACTACCATGAAGCCCCAAGCCTTTTTCCTCTCTCTCTCAACACACACGCATGAGAAGAATATTTTACACTCATCTCCATAACGAAAGCGTCACCTGGTGGCGGCCCATCTAACTTTCATAGCGTTCAGATGTCTTGTGTGTGATTTTTTTCGGTTCGTCTTCCTAGGGAAAATTTTTCTTGTCATGCATCCTAAAGAATGTTTTCAATTTTCATGTCATGCTGTGCATCCCTTTCTAGAAATAATGTAAAACTTAATGTGAATTTCAAGAGAAATCTTCAGGTGCAAAAGGGAATCTTTTTCAAGGATCATACCATGTGAAGGGCTTTAGCTTTACCAATGCCAACGAAACAGTTTAGGTCGGAACTGCATATAGCCGTTAGACGAAGATACACCTACCTGTGGTTTATTTGTCTCACCAATCAGATCCAAATTCAGCATTTGCAAGATTATTGAAAAACCTTACGAGAAGAAACATGGACTCATCAGAAATATGTACATGTGCTGATGCAGCGAGTGACCTCGAATGACATGGCGCTCAAGTGGGTAGAAACATGAGAAGTTTCCATGTAAGCTGCCTCAACTTTTGATGCTGACAAATCAAGTCATTGTTTGCAGATTGACGAGTACATGAACTTGTGAGGTTGATTTACACTCTGCTCCACGGAGCATAATTAGTCTTATCATCATCTGCGTTTATATAAAAGTTCCAGTGATTCCACCACATGAGCTCCTCCACATTCAGTGGATACAGCAGATAGAAAGAAGAAACTGCAACAAATCTTTCTAGCGCGCGATTTATCTGTCTTGTCACATCCACGCGAGAGACTATGAGATAATCCTGATCTATAAAGGAAACTTCGGGATAAGTTTATGGGCATGTGTTTGTCCGTTGGAGACGAGGTAACTGCTAGGTTTTGACAATAACCTTGTTGAATTCATATTAAAATTGCCATTGAGGATTTTGAAGTCTAGGTAACCCGGTGGGCATTTTCGCAGTGGCATAGTTGTTGTGCATGGCTTGCAGACTCTGCCAATTTCTTGGCTACCGAGAGCGGTACGTGATTCGCCTACTTTTTCTGCTTGATTTATGGAATTAGTAATAATACACGAGAGGTAGTAAACGAGTACGGTTTTCATTTTGATATAAATTATGTGCAGGGAATGGCCAAAGAGACGATATTTGAGAAAAGAGAACATGTATAACGC
>VRMD01001862.1:0-15171 GCA_009872375.1 Sminthurides bifidus | reverse complement strand
GTTTGGCTAGGTTAAAAGCTAATATGGACTACCTGCACTTCCTACCTGTACGCTAAAGCTGATGACCCTACTCTATTTCTGCGTCTGTTTGGCTAGGTTAAAAGCTAATATGGACTACCTTCATGCTAAAGCTCATATACCTACTCTATTTCGACATCTCAGTTAAAGCTCTAGTTAAAGCTACAGAAATTACCATGGTTACCTGCCTTTAACTTCACTCAACCTTATATATAACTAACTCCTGTAACTAACTGTATGTTATGCTCCACTATGAGGTCTGCATTTACTCAAATTTTTGCACAAACCGGCGTCTATATAATTACATGCGGTGCGTTCAGCAACATCATAAATTACACAGTCACTGTTGAATCTATAGACTAATTATATTTCACAGAATAACTATGCTGAAAATCGGTACAACTTACCCGTAACATGATGTTTGCAATCTCCAAGACTGATTGCACAGTGCCTTTGTCGCTTGAATCCTCATCCGACTCTTCGCTGCTGTATATAACTCCCTTTCTCTGAAAAGATCAAAAGTTATATGCATTATTATTATGTTTTGATGTAAGTTTCTTAATTTTTTACGCATTAATCTGATTGACACTGATCATAACTTACCTTTTTAGTGGAATTTTTCTCGTTATTCCCTCTCCAGTTACTGAAGTATCGGTCTCAGACTCAGTCTGATCAACGATGAAACCTTCCATCTCTGGATGAATTGGCACATGCACTCGACGCTTGCCTAAGGCGCGTTTCTGAAACTCGTTATAATAACCGTCATCTTCTTCATTCCCATCTGCGCATTCAGCTTCAATTTCCAAAAAAGCTGCTGCCTAAAATAACGAGTTCAATTTTGAGTCTACTATTACGAGCCAATAGCCGAACGTTTCAAAATAACCATCCTCTACCTGTTTTATTGCAAGCTTAGGGAAATATGTTCAGTATACGGAGAGCGAGGGGTAGTAGACCTATAATTACATGCAAGTTCTATTATAACTGTTTAGAGCTACGAAGCCGGTTTATGCCCTCAGGGAAAAAACCGACTTTCGTAGTACAATTTTCAGGGCCATTCTTTCGTGGTACATTTGTACACGACGTGAACCTCGTAGTACAATTTTACGGGGGGTTCACGTCGTGATACAAATTATATTATTGCGTCCTTTAAAGAAGGGGCGTAGGCGCAGCAAATGTAAGCAATTTTAACCGGGGTTAATAGTACTTCATTGGAGACGTTGAAAGCATTCCAACAAACTGTCCACGTTCTGGCAAGGGCGGCCGGTCACCTAAAAAACCTGCCTTTCCCGTGAAAAAGAGAGTAAGTCAACCGATCTTGCAATGTTGTTACACTGAAAAAATAGGGATAGTGCAGAAATTTTAAATCAATTGCTTTTAGAAACCAAGAGCCGAGGACGATGATAATGTCGATGACGAGCCCCCTGAGCCACCTCAAAAGAAACGACGTGGGAGCAAGGTGAGATGATTATTTCATTACTGTTGGACGCGCTTTCGGCTAGGGACTCGCTTTTACGACAGTGCGTTTTCAGGTTCAGCGTGAAAAACCCGAAAGCGAGCAACAGTTGTCGGACGATGAAACCGGGACCGAATACGATCCGTTCATTGCAATGATTCGCGAGTCGCATAAGAACCGTGTTTCATACGGGGCGACGGCCGACATTGATCCGGCTACTTTTACGCTACAGTGTCCCATACTTCGTCGTGTCGGCAAGGACTATCCATTTGTATCACCCCAGACACCGAAGTTTTGGTCAATGGGCTTTTGCTACCAGATTGGGGACGAGAACGGAATACGCCTTCGACGCGGAAACTACGAGAAATGTAATTGCGTGGTTTAGACAGTCCATTGTTCCGTACAGGTGAAAGTTTATTTCCTTATTTTATGATTGTGCACGTTTATTTCAGCCAAAACGGAGTACATCTTCTTGACTCCTTCGGCTGTAGAAATGAACACGCGGAACACGTTTGCATTGCGGTTAGCTATTTCGTTCCATTGTTTGCACTGGAAGTTCTCACAACATAAAGTTGAATGCTACACGTACAATCACTGTTTATTGTAGCTGGAACGTCAAGGCCGTTAACTTGCACAAACTTGTTCGAGCCTTGCCGCTTCCGGAAGAACTAAAGGGAGAGCCGAAACGCAAATCCAAGCAAGCAAAATGATGCTGAGCTGATTTCGTCTGTCTTTGAATTGATTGTCTTTCATTGATATTGATTGATTTGAAATGATGTTAAATGATTTCTATTAATGTATCATTATATTTTGTCATGATGTGTTTGCAATAGCATTTGGTTGAATCAATCTTATATATAATAATTTATGATGATGATGGTGTTTAATTTTTAATGAAAAAAGTTGGTTTTGGTCGATTGCGATTCTCTTCCGTGTACTCCTTATCACGATTGATGCACTTATTCCTTTTTTGCGAAAGACATGAACGATAACGAGACTTGGGTACAATACATTGTTGAAAACATGGAAGGCCATGAATGATCTACTGTACTACCGAATTGCATAAGTTTGTTTTTACATAGACGGGTTTTGATACATGCACTGAATGCGATCTATTTGGTCCATGACAATACCAACCTATTCAATCTACAATGCATGATGCAGTTGTTTAAGACTCAGTAGATAAGGTACTAGATGTTTCAGGTAGATGTTTCATTCATGGTTTATTTGAAAGCTCTTGGAAGATTCCCAATTCATTTACAAACATTTATTTGAATACACAAATGAGGAATTACAAAATCAATCTTCTCAATCCGTGAGAAGAATGATCCCATAATGACGTTGGAGGCAAAAGCAACGTTGGTACCAGCATTGATTACCATGTGAATGGAGTTTCCAGGCATTACAACCGCAGTCATCAGACGCTGAACAATCACACGGTAACCAACTCCGTTCTGCTCCAGGAAGCTCGGAAGGCAAACATAAGCTTTTGCTTGCAGGAAAGCCTCACAATTCACAGGCATTCGTCCTTTGACTAAAGTACGTCGCACCAGATCCTTAAACTTGGAGTTATTCTCTTCGTTCACGACAAGCCAGATCTTCGCAAATCCGCTGTAGTGGTAAAGAATAGCGTCCAAGTCTCCTGTCGCTTGATGCCACGGCGTACAGCTTCCCGTAGTCCCGATCATCACGTAAGGAGAGTTCACTCCTTACAGCGTTCTCGGAAAAACTTTGGCGATGGGGTTGTGCATCAGCATATTGGCCAAATCCCGTGGATTGTCTTCATCCCGCTCATACTCGTAGGCTAGGTCCGCTGCGAAGCAATAAGGCAGGTTGCTTAAAAACTTTGGCGATGGGGTTGTGCATCAGCATAGTAGCCAAATCCCATGGATTGTCTTCATCCCGCTCATACTCGTAGGCTAGGTCCGCTGCGAAGCAATAAGGCAGGTTGCTGCTTGTAGCGTATTTGATTAAGCTTTCCACCTGAAATAAAACAAAAAAGAATCTTGTTTTTAACATCGGATCCAACATGCATTTCCTATTCTCCGTTTCCTTTCATTATGCATTACATCTTGCAACGTAAACTTACATCAAAGCAATCGAATCCGTTGGGCAGATTCCGGTTCGTATAACTGAAGGCATGGCGCAGCGTCACCCGTTTGCTTCCTATGTGAATGTACGTTTTCACAGCGGTCAGGTAGGACTTCAAGTCCAGGTTCGGTTGACGGCAAAAGACCGATTTATTTGTTCCCGGCACGGGCTTGAAGTGCAAAACACGAACTTCGCCGAGATAGTCAATGCGGACGTCCAACAAGTTTTTTCATTTTATTGTGCATCTAAATCATGAAATGAAATCGGCTTTAGTAACAGATAGCAATGACGAACAATCACAGCTTCGCATTCAAGCAAACTCCAATGAACACATGTGTGTAAACCAAAAACTGTTATTACCTGTACTTTGGGATGACGCGATTCTGGTAGGCGAAAGAAAAGCATCGTCTCTACTGTCTTCAAAAATGCCCAGGATCCTTTTTCTACGACGGCGGGAATAAAAGGGAAGCGGTGAGTGAAATCAAATCGATAAAAGTCGCCATGGTTTAAAACATAAAAAGTCACGGTATTAAAAACTTGTTCAGTAGGTAAAAAAGTAGTGGCGTACAGGTCAAGGACGAATAAAAGAATGACAAACCATTTACCGTTATGACAGATTGAAAGCTTTCCTTGTCCTCGAAGTTGTCCTTCAAAGCTCGAGTTGATCAAACCATTTTTGCTATTCCAAGAACCGCTTCTATGAACTTTCAATCAACCCCCGTCACTTGCCCTAGTAGAAGGTTACTAAGCTGTGCAACAGAGCGGACGTGTTGGATAAGGCTCTAAAGAAAACGCACTATTTTAGGCAAAGTTAGTGTCCTTTTCACCTGAAAATTGCATTGTTCAAAAGCAAAAAAATTTATTCTCTTATCTTATTCTTGAAAGAAAATTGCTTAAACCAGAATTGACACTAATATTTCCATTAAAAGTAACTACGAGTTCAGGCAAAGCCATTCAACCGAGCGGGCTGTTATCTACAAGGACAAGGATCTCATGCAGATAAGTCTTATTTCATTAGTATATGTCTGCCCGAGGATACACTCCCTCACTTGTTGATACTTGTGAGATACTGGCACCCGTGTCTGATTCTATGTAGATGAAGAACTCAGAGAGGAAAGAATCACAAGTGAGGAAACGAGAAGAAGCTACGTCACCTAAAGACCATTCCCGAAAGAAATCACCTGCAATGGAAGAGCAGAAGAAAATGGAAGCGTTCATGAAAGCACAGTTTGAAGCAATAGGAACCCAGCTGACAGCTAGATTGGATGCACGTGCGACCGAAACTACTACGGCAATTATTGAAAACTCCAAGGAAACGAAGCTAGCTATTTCCCAGATGTCTAAATCTATTCAAGAAAATCATGACGAAATCATGAAGAATGTGCAATCAAATAGAAATGACAGGAACTAAAGCTTGCCACCATCCTCCGAAAAAGTCAAAATGAACAGTTAAGTGAACGCCTCATCTTTCTTGCAAAAGAACAATTGAAGGATAATATCATCATCAAGGGTTTAAGTGAAGACATAGATGAAAAGCCTCAACAACCCAGTTTGAAAATTCGCGAACTATTTGAGAAAACTCTAACAGTGAACAGCAACTACATCATAGACTGCTGACGAATTGGGATTGCTAAGCCGGGGATCGACAGATTAATTAAAGTTAAATTGCAACCAGGTGCCAAGAAAGCAGGTTTCATGAACGTCAGAAACTTACGTGGATCTAAAATTACCATCAATGATGACCTACCCAAGGAGGAACGGAAGAAAATTGCAATCCTGAGTGCTAAGAAGGAAGAAGCAGCTTCACAAGGAAAGCAACAAAAATCAATCCCTAAACGCAAAATTAGCTCTGGCTTACTCTACTGGAATGTCCGCGGAATCTGAAACAAAGTAACCGAACTTAAACAACTTGTGTGCAAGTATGACCCCATAGTGTTTTGTTTTTCAGAGACATGGTCGGAAAACAAAATTTTGACCTCCACTTTCATGAACAACGAACTGATTGACATTATTGCGACAAGGATATCACGCCATGGACGACCAAGAGGTGGAATCTTGGTTGGAATCAAAAAAGGTACCAAATTCACTGAGCTTACCAGATCGGAAAATCATTGTGTGCTAGAAATAATAATCAACAACGTTAAAATGTCCTTAATAATGTGCTACTTGAATGGAAATGACAATTCAAATCTAGATGATCTAAAAATTCGTATAATTCATGAACAAAGAAGGAATCAAAGTGTCTTATTACTCGGCAAACTAAATGCGCGAACTGCGGAAAATAACTTGCCTGGTTTTTCGAGAAGTTCATGTGATAAAGTTTGCAATGAGAGAGGCAAAATCCTACTTGAAATACTTAATGAATTAGAAATGATTATCTGTAATGGTTCTGTTGCTGGAGATATGGAAGGAAATTTCACCTTTATCACTGCGAAACGTAACCAAATAACAAGTCAAATAACTAAAAGCTCGAGTGTCCTAGATTACTGTATCTTGTCAAATTCGCTTTATAATCAAATCAGATTATTATCAGTAATCCCACATGAAGTTTCAGATCACCTGCCAATCCAGTGGACCATGTTTCACGAAAGACATTGTAGCGAATATAAAACTCAGGTATGTTGGAATGATTCTAAAGCAAAAGAGTACGCCGATGTTATAAGTGAGCTGGCAGTGAAAAATCAGGAATCAGATGTACAGAAACTGAACGAAAACATTGTAAACTGTATAACGATGGCAATGCATGAGACAAATATGATCAAGAAATTGCCACTCCGTTTAAGAACAAGAAGAAATAACTGGTTTACAGCTGAATGCAAAGACAGCAAGAGCAAGTGTAGAAAACTGTACAGAATCATTACGGATCGAAACATGAAGTAGCTGACGAAATGGCAAAGTAATTTGTAATAGCTAAGAAAGAATATAAGTATTAATGTAAGCAGGCTAAACCCGAGTATCAAATTGCAACTCAGAGGAGAATTAGTGAAGCACACACGAGTAAAGACTTCTGGAAACCCGTAAACTCTGTCAAATCAAAGAACACATTAGTAGAGCCTGCAATTTCTCCTAATGAATGGGCGGAATTCTATCGAAAATATTATTCGCAAGGAAATACGACGAACTGGCAACTAGAATTGTCAGCGAAAGACCCTGTACTAGATGCAGAATTAATAACAGTGGGTGAACTGGAATACTGTATTAAAAACTTAGCCAAACAAAAAGCGCCAGGAATCGATGGCATTCCCAATGAAGCACTAAAGGCAATACCTGAATCTTTCTTGAAACTATTAGCTGATATGTACAATAAGATTATCGACACTGGTGAGGTACCTGAAAAATGGCTAACCACTGTAATTATGCCAATATACAAGAAGGGGTCAACAAGTGATCCAAATAACTTTCGCCCGATCTCACTTCTCCCTACTATCTTCAAACTATTTACCTCCTTAATGAATAATAGACTGCTTAGCTGGTGTAACACTCGGAACGTTATTTGTGAGCAGCAAGCAGCTTTCCAGAAAGGCAAAGGCTGCGCTGACCACCTGTTTGCACTGATGACTGCCATTCATGAATCAGATAGATCATGGAAAAATGCTATACTGTTTCTTTGTGGATCTGTCAAAAGCTTCTGATAAAGTTAACCGTGAAAAACAATGGAATAAACTGCAGAATATAGGTATAAGCTCCCATTTTATACGGACGGTCAAAAACATGTACGATAATTTGAAAGGAGTAGTTAAACAAAATGGGAAGTTTAGTGAAACCTTTAATATACAGCAAGGTGTTTGTCAAGGCGAGAATTTGTCACCTATTCTTTTCCTGTTATATATAAATGACTTAATTGAAGTATTCAAGAAAGCCTAGATTTACCCACTGCATATTAATGAACTTAAACTACCTATGCTCTTGTTTGCTGATGACATCGTCATTTTAGGAACATCGAAGGAGAATCAACAACTAAAAATTTAGAAGCTTCATGAATATTTTAAAATAAATGAAATGTGTATTCACTTAGAAAAATCAAAAGTGATGGTAATCAAAAATGGTAATAGAGGTTGTAAGTCTGATACCTTTTACTGGGGCAAAAGACAAATAGAAGTTGTAAATGAATATAATTACTAATATAATCACTATAATAACTAAAAATGGAACTTTCAAGAAGAAGCTGCTAAGACCTTAGAAAAAGCTAAGATAGGTGTTGGTGCAATGTGGAAAATACTTACAGTACCTAGGTTACCAGCAAGAAATGTACAGTATAAATTTTTTCGATCCCTTGTCTCATGTATATACTTGTACTGCGCCCATTTATGAGGTTTAATATATTTGGATGGAGTAGAGAACTTACAAAACTACTTCTTGAAAAAACTGTTACGGCTACCAAAAAGTACTCCGGGGTTTGAAGTATGTTGCGTCTTGAATTCAATGTCCCAAGTCTTAGGTTAAGTGTGATTAAACAGGCTATGAGGTATTTGATAGATTTATGCGAAAAACGACACTGTAACAATACGATCGATCGATGTTGCAAAGTATTATGGACCCTCAAAGGTACTCCAAAGCATAATTGGCTGTTACAACTTAAATCTGAAATAGGTGAAATTGTCTCTGAAGATGAATGGAAATGCCCAGACCCTAAAGTCTGGAGTAAAAATTTATAAACCAATAACTAGCACTTATCAACAAAAATTGCTTCATGAAGATATAAATCAGATGAATAATCAGTCTTAGCGTGTATTACAAAGCCTGCTCAACTCTTTGTGCGATACGAAGACTACCTTACATGCCACTTACCAATAAGGATAGCGGCATTGGTATATAGACTGAGGTTCAACCTACCATTTGTCTTTGTTGGCTCAAAAAAAGTGGAGTTAAGTCCAAATTGTACGAAATGTAATTTAGATACGGAATTGAATTGGAAACACGCACTTTGGGAATGTGAAGAAATCCAATACATGAAAAGAAGGCTGTTTTAACCAAATGAACTAAATTGTATGTTTGCAGATATCTTGAATGTCAAAACGAAGGACCCTTACTTTAGACTATATGCCTTAGCGAGAAATATCCTGTAGCACAACCAATGTCCAAAAATTGTTTATTATTGAAGGAACTGTCCTAAACTTTCAAAGTTATCAATAAATTCCTACTACTACTACTACTACACTTGCCCTAGTAATACATTGATGAACCCCTGGACCAAACTGGCAAAAAAATAAAAAAGGTTATTTAGACTTCTACCTTATTTACTTCACCTCTTACCTCACTCCTTGCCTTCCACCTATACACGTTCTCATTTATTAGACCACTGCATGTTACAATTATTTTGCATTACCTTGTATTTAAACCCATGACCGTATCCCGTAATCCTTGACCACTCAACCGTAGAGAACTGGTTGAGAGGTTGTGTTTTTCCGCACGCCATATTCCCTCGCTTCCACACTTTTTCCTCCTTCCTCTCCTCGCTCCATGCTGAATGCCTTGACCATATGCTATTGTATGACTAAGCAATGGGCTGGAGGAGGAGTTCGACCAATGTAAAGTAAAGCCTGACGGGAAAACCTGCACCGAAATGTACCAAAGGTGCATTTCGGTGTAGCTTTTACCCTACTCTGGTATGAGCTCATTGACTTTGCAGGTATGAAATTCGTGCGTGACGGAGCTTAGCGTTGGCTCCTTTCGTGAGCAAAAAGCTCGTTTCGTCTTACGTATGTCATCTCTTGTAACTTTTCCTTTGTCGACATAGGACCAGCCTTTATCTACGAACCGATCAATTCAATTTTTGATTCATTTGTTATCCCGGCCTCAGCCAAGTATCGGTTTACGTAAGATGTTGTTGTTCGTTTAGTATGTAAATAAGAAAGGAAAAGGCATTGAGACACCTTTCACTGCGAACGAGTCTGGGAGTTTGGCCTTCATTGTAGCTGCCAGTTTTGAGCAACAAAAAGTTTATAACTTGTCAGAAGCTCCTTTTGTAGTGTTGGCAAGCATTCACTCATTGTACTTCAGTGGATGTTTATCACCCGTGGTGAACTGTGCTCGTCATTTGTAGCAAGTTTTCTTTTACATTAGTTCGATTGAAGAAATATCATTTTTTTGTTCAACCTAGCCGTTCTTAACGCGGCTAGTATTTTTTTATTGTTTCCAAGTTAAGTTTCTAAGTTTTGCTTTAACTCTACATTTAACGCGCAACATTAAACGCGTATAACGTTAAGGAACAACTAAAGGCGCAATATTCGAGCCTTGAACCTTAATCTACAGTAAAAGTTAGACACTGTAGCGCCTAATCGCGGTTGACTGCAAGGTTGATGCCAGGCAAGGACTAACGACAGATCCCAGGTATGTCGTAGAGGTGCGGAGCTCTATCCTACAGGAGCTAATGCTCTAAAGTACTGTCAGGATGCTCAAAACGCGGTGACGGTCTCCTAGATGCATCTTATGCAACTAAGAGGACGGCTGATCAAGGCTTCAGAGTGACAAGTTTATTGTACACCACAAAATCAGACAAGTAGAATCAGCCACGAGGCTGGATTCGGCCTCGCTTATATACCCTACCTTAATGAGATGCAAAAGACATGCAAGCTAAAGCTAAGAGAGTTCGCTTGTGTCTACCTGAGCTGTAGCGATAGAGAACCAATCGGAGGTAGGACATCACATCCCTCCCCCCTCAAACGAAAATTATTTTTAAGTGAAGCTTACAAATAATTTTATACACACAAACAAAATTAACTACTGATACATCGGTTCCATAGTAGCCAGATCCTGAGCCTCATCGTACAGCAAATTTTCCTCCTGTTCCTTGTGGATAGTTGCGGTGATACTTGCCAACATGCGCCTCTCAAATTGGGCCAGTCTTTCCTCCATGGCTTCCTGCAGCTGGGACGACGCGATGTTGTTACGACCCGCTCCCGTACTTTCCTTCTTTCGGAGTACTCGCCTAGGGTAAACGTCCGAACGCGGGCTGGCGATGTCTAGGGGTATGAGAAACGCTTAATGCTCGCTACTAAATTGCAGGTCTAGGTGTCAGTGCCAACATGCGCCTCTCAAATTGGGCCAGTCTTTCCTCCATGGCTTCCTGCAGCTGGGACGACGCGATGTTGGGGTCCAAAGATGAGGTTGGAAACCAGGGTCCACGTTGTATCGAAGATTTTAATGCAGACCAATCAACGGCTTTCCGTATAATTTGCAAATGGTCTGCGAAGTTGTATGGCATGCGCGACTGAGGTTCCATTTTAAGCTGCAGCGGCGCACGTGTTCCTACTTCACCAGTGTTGCAAACGATCTGCACGCTGCGAGAATCGCCTCCCTTTGTAACTGTGACATGCACGGCTTTGGGATTGAATGGCATGTCAGAATTGGATACAAGTTTGTCCGGCTCTTCTGAAAGCAGCGCTCCTTTTTGCACAAACTTAGTCGGTGCAATACCAAGTAACTTGAATCTTTGTTCAAGGTCCTCTAGCTGCTTTGCCGTTTGTCGCTCCAGGAAATGCCAACTAAAATATTTCTTCGGTTCTTGAACCGGATTACGTGGCTTGGAGTCTCCTATTGGAGATGATGCTTGCGGTGACGCTTTATCACCGGCATACATTTGTTGCAGCTGACGGTAGGTTGGGACACGGGTCTCAAACCGTGGTCTGCGAATTTCATGGCGGTACGACTTGCGTATCTTATGAAGATGATCCTTCGTCTGTGGTCTGTGACTCATCTTCGCTGCAAATATAAGGAGATAACTCGTTAACATGAGCTCTAAAGATTTGCTGCCCTGTAGTCTCATTTATGAGATTGTAAGCGTGCTTGCTTACAACTTCCTTAACTCTGAATGGGCCTTCATTTCTTTTAGCTAATTTTGAACTAAAGCCTTTAGCTTTGTCAGAGAGAAAATGCGTTCTTAGCCAGACTAAATCATTCACAGCATATTGCCGCGGCTTAGTTTTCTTATTATAATAAGATAGTGACTTATCACAGCTTACCTCTATGTTGCTTTTAGCAATCCCGTGTATTAGCTGCAGCCGTTCTGACAGGTCTTTCACCGGTTTTATAGCTGATACCTTGAATTGTACCAAGTTATCGAAAGGCACACTGAATTCACGACCAAACATCAAATATGCTGGAGTAAATTTTGTTGACTCGTTCACACTCGTGCGTTGAGCTAGACTAATTTCATCCAAGCAGCGATCCCAATCTTTGTTGGTTTTCATCAAAGAAATAATCATGTTCTTGACAAAAGCGTTATACCTCTCTGTTGCGTTTGCTTTTGCATTATACGCACTAATATGGAAAATTTTAATCCCCATCATTGCACAGTATTCATGCAGAACTTTAGAGGCGTAGTAAGTCGCATTGTCGCAAATCAAAGTCTGACACATACCAAATCTGCAGCAAAGCTTCCAGAGTAGGCGACTTACGATTTCTCCTGTTACATTTTTAACAGGGAATAGCTCTACATACTTTGTGAAAAGGCATACAAATACTATTATGTATTCATTTTGCATAAACGTTTTTGGGTATGGCCCAAGAACATCGGTGCAAACTACTTGCCACGGACCGGAAGGTATAATGCTCGTCGCTGGAGCTGGTAGCAAGTTTGCTCTTTTGGCCTCTTGGCATGTTACGCATGCATTTACAAACTTGGAAGTATCTCTCCTCATCGTTGCCCAAGTTACTCGCTGCTCAAGTCTGGAGTAAGTTTTACGAATTCCAACATGTGCAGATATCTCATTACAATGGAAGTATTGTAGCGTAGGTTGAATGAGCTTTCTCGGAACAACTACTCGCCAAAAGTTAGATTCATCTTCCCAAGGTTTTCCCTTGGGACCTACATATCTCAGCAGCAGCTTATCTTCGGTGAGAGCGTACATTTTTGCCAAATTTTGCATTCGTTCTCTTTCCACCGATGTAAATGTGTCAGGAGTTATCAAGTAGGCAATTATTTTTGACAAATTATCATCCTCCTGCTGCAGCTTAATAAAATTATCACGGCTGAACTGGACATATGCATTGTCACTAGCAATGTAGTAGATGCGAGATATTGCATCCGCAGGCCGCATGCACAAACTCTTGCCGGGTTTATGCTCAACTGTAAAGTTGTAAGATTGTAACTGCATAAACCAGCGTGCCAAACGTCCAGCCGGCTCTTTTTGGCTCATCAGCCATTTAATCGCCATGTGGTCGGTTTGCAGCTTGAATGTCGTGAATTCTAACCATCCTCTGAATTTTTCGATGGCCCAAATGACGCTTAGAACTTCAAGCTCAGATGCAGAGTAATTTGACTCTGGCTTAGTAAGTGCTCTACTTGCAAAGTAAATAGGATAAAGCGTGTCGTTCTTTTGCTGCAACAGTATAGCAGCTATGCCTTTGCGTGAGGCATCTGTCTGCACTACAAAAGGTTCTGATTTGTAAGATTGTAACTGCATAAACCAGCGTGCCAAACGTCCAGCCGGCTCTTTTTGGCTCATCAGCCATTTAATCGCCATGTGGTCGGTTTGCAGCTTGAATGTTGTGAATTCTAACCATCCTCTGAATTTTTCGATGGCCCAAATGACGCTTAGAACTTCAAGCTCAGAAGCAGAATAATTTGACTCTGGTTTAGTGAGTGCTCTACTTGCAAAGTAAATTGGATACAGCGTGTCGTTCTTTTGCTGCAGCAGTATAGCAGCTATGCCTTTGCGTGAGGCATCTGTCTGCACTACAAAAGGTTCTGACAAGCTAGGCAAATGCAGCTCTGTCTAGCTGCGATAAGGAATTCCTCAATTTGCAAAATGCTTGTTTGCACTTTTCATCCCATACAAATTCCGCACCCTTCTTGAGGAGCTTACGCAGCGGCTCTGATTCTATGTTGAATCTTGGGATGAAGCGAGAATAGAATTGGCAAAAGCCTAAGAAACGCTGCACACCTTTAACGTTCTTGGGTGCAGGGTAACTATTGATGCACGCTACCTTGTCCGGGTCTGGTTTTACTAACCCTGGTTCAATTACAAACCCTAGGTACGTGATTCTCGTTCTGCATAGTTGTATTTTGCTAGGCTTGATTGTTAGCCCTGCTTTTTGCAGCGCTGATAGCGTTAGTTGCAGGTGGACTAGGTGCTCTTGGAGATTCTTGCTGTAGACTATAGCATCGTCACAATACATTTGGACAAACTTAAACTTGTAGTCCCCAAGCGCCATGTCTACACATCTCTGAAAGGATTGGCTTGCGTCCCGCAAACCCATCGGCATACGAACGAATTCAAACTGTCCGAATGGGGAGACAAAGGCCGTTTTCGGCATTGATTGCTCTGTAAGCTGCAGCTGATGGAATCCCATTGTGAGATCAAAGACACTAAAGATATTAGCATCTCCTAATGCAGCAATTAAGGAAGAAATCAGTGGTACTGGGTAAGCTGTTTTGCTTAAAGTGATGGCATTGAGTGGCTTATAATTAACCACAAGCCTAAAATCCCCATTTTGCTTAGGAACAAGCAGCGCATGAGAAGACCATGGTGAGTTCGAAGGTCTTATTACTCCATATTCTAGTAGCTGCTGTAGTATTTTATTAAAGTGGTACCTTTTGCCTGGTGACATTGGCCGAACATTTACTTTGAGCGGCAATGCGTCACCCGTAGGAATGTCATGTTTAAATAAAGTGCATAAACCTGGTTTTTCCGTGATTATGTCTCTGTATAGAGCTATGACACTGGCTGTTTGCTCGACTTCATGCTGCCGCAGCGTGGAGGATATTTTTATTCCTCCAGGCAAATCGACACCTTTAGATGTCAATTCTATTAGCTGCGTGTCAATGTCTTTGGCCTCTACCTTATCCGGGAGATAGTCCCAACTTGCGAGCACAGACGCAGGCCAAGTCGTTCTATTTTCGATTTCCGAACTAGAACTAGGTTTGGCAAACTCATGTAAGTGATTGTTAGTGTCTTCAAAAGACCAACAATTCAAGTGCGGCATTAAATTGATGTTCATAGCAGCTAAAAAGTCACGCCCGAGCAATATCGCTATCTCACAGTTATTTACTATGAAAAACTCATGGATCCGGCTTCTGCCTTCTAAACTTACTTTGAGCTCCACTGATTGTGACGCCACATATTCCCCAAGGAGAAATCTCAAGACTTTATTCCGCTGCGTAGTCGCAGCGTTTAAAGCAGGCAACATTTGAATGATACCGTCACCAATTATGGAAACAGAGGATCCTTGATCCATTAGAGCTATGCAGTGGAAAGTATTTACAGAAATATTTACAAATGGTTCGACCGGCTTTTCGCGGCAGTAATTAATGCTTTCCACCGGTCTGCTTACTGCCTTTGCACTGCAGGACTCGGTGGACGGGAGTTTTCCGTCTCAGCCGGTTTCTCTGGACACGCTGCTATGAAGTGGCCTGGCTTTTTACAATAGAAGCAAACAGCCGCAGCGTTTTTAGCACGGTCTCTGCTATCAGGACTTTGCCCACGGGCTTGTGGTGTTGGACTCTGGGGTCGTTCAAAGCGCACATTTTTGCGCTCTTGCATATGATAATGCGAAAAAGGATCGATGCTCTCCATTGTAAGATGAGCTTCTGGCATACCAATGTGAGAGCTATGATAAACTGCATTGGCAGCGTATCCACTGGGTTTCTTCCAGCCCAAGCTTGGTTC
>VRMD01001861.1:0-15173 GCA_009872375.1 Sminthurides bifidus | reverse complement strand
TTCAATGTCACCTGTTTGCCCTTCACCAGGAGCTTCCACTTCTGCCCCAGAGGTAAACACTTGATGAAACATATATTGAAACCATGTGTATTTTTTAACTATCTTTTGCCGTGTACCTTTACATTGTGACTTATGGTGGAGCTCGTCATAGAATCTGGCAAATTGTGATTTTGCTTCTAAAGGTTTTGCTATTTCTCTAGAGCTACTTGTTCGCGAGCAACGAAACGAGGCGACATCCTTCATAGACGCAAGTCAAGTGTATGGATCCAATGTGCGGCACGGAAACTTTCTCCGTGAGGGGAAAGGAGGTATGCAAAGTCACCTTTTCCAGTAGATCAACTCATGGCTTACACCACAGATCTAAAGCATTCTTTCTCTACTGGCAAACTTGCCTACATTGTCAATCTTTTATCTATGATTTTGCACAAAAGAAGCCATGTCGCGTTGAGATAAAATACTGGAAATCTTCGTGTTTCAGGCCGTCTCCTTAGAAACAGCCTTGATCCCAACTTTCTCCCCACGCCTAGTGATATCAACAGGAGAAACGGCCCAGGAAGCGTTGATAACAACGGCTTTTACGTTGCAGGAGACTCCAGAGTTAACGAACAACCTGCACTAACAGTCATTCAAACAGGCGAGTGTTTTACTACCTGCAAGGCTAATAATGGAGCTCAGTATTTTTTTGTCGTAGTGCTTGAAGGCCTAGTTGAAGATGACATATTTGCGGGGAATAGCCACCAGCTTACAGTACTAAGTAATTTGAATTATTTTCCTGCAGTATTTTTCAGAGAGCATAATCGCCTAGCTGGCTCAAATTCATTCCCTTCGACCGTCATGGAACGATGAGCAATTGTACCAAAACGCAAGGTTGGTGGATTCTTTCATGCGATTAAAGTAACGACGTTACAAAACAAAGCGTAAATTTCAACCAGTAGGAATTCCTTTCAGCGTAACCCATTTAAACTATGATAGATTGCAGGAAACGAGGGTTATGTAACGACTTGTGTTACTGAAAGTACGGTCCATCGGAATTAAGTGGAATGTTTACTCCCTTCAATTTCAGACGACTCGTCATCGCCCAATGGCAGAAGATAGTCTATGATGAGTTCCTACCCTCTGTTTTGGGACCCGACACCATGACTAGCTACAACCTAACCGTATCAGACACGTTTTCCACGTATGATTCAAGCCTTAACCCAGCAATCATTAACTCATTTGCGGCAGCAAGTTACCGCTTTGGACATAACATGGTCACGGGTATTTTCAACTTGATGGACCAAGCCTACTCAACTTCGTACCGCCTTAGGGACGCTTTTAATAATCCACAGTTTGTAAGTTACATCGGAAATCTACCCCAAGATCTTAGGCCCCCAGCTTCCCACTAAGAGCCTCAGAGACCAAACTATTGGACGATTTACCATGACAATTTTAGCATTTAAATCTTCGGTGTGCACAGATACAGGCCAACAACGGTCAGGGCTACAACCGCCTTTTACAAGGTTTGCAAACTCAGCCATGCCAGTCTGGGGACCGTTTTGTGGCAGAGGACTTGACCAACTTTTTGTTCCGTGTCCCTGCAAATGCCTTCGGACAAGACCTGGTTGCCAGAAATATTCAGGTTGTTTTTCAAGTCGTTAAGCATGAAGCAGTACCTTTACTGCTGACTTTCACATGCCAATGGTGAGTTCAGCAATGTGAACCATACTTACCAAATAATCTTTTATTTCTTTCCGTAGCGGGGTCGAGACCACGGTCTACCACCTTACACCCAGTACAGGGAACTTTGTGACCTCAGGCCACTATCCCAATGGTCACAAAGACCTGCAGAGATCTCAATAGAGAGCTGGAATCAGCTACGGTCTGTTTACGGCCATCCGAACGATATCGACCTATTTAGCGGCGGCCTCTCAGAGACAGTAGTTCCAGGTGGCGTCACAGGTCCAACATTCAATTGCATCATGGTAATCCATACTATTTGCAAACATTGCGAGCTTTAACATTGAGTTCCGTTATCTAATGAGCTTTACGTGAAAGCCTCTTGCTGGTTACGTCAAAATGTTTCAAATTCTTTTTAATTTTTCACTCAGGCTCATCAATTCCATCCTTCTAAAGTTCGGCGACCGGCACTTTTACACCCATTCAGGACAGGCATCCTCCTTCACATCCTCTCAACTATCCCAGTTGAATGCAATAAAACTTGGTGACATCATTTGCAGGAACAGCGCTTTGCTCCGCACTCCGCTGAATGTCTTCAAACCCGCAAGGTAAGCGAATTCAGCCTGTTCATCCACCTTGACTCTCTCTTATGTACGTCTGTACAAACCGTGAAAAATCGGTCAAAACCAATAATTGCTGGATTGCTCACGCTTCTAAACTATCATTTTCTCCATACCCACTGTTTTATTAAAGCGTGAAAGTTTACATACACAAATAATCTTTGTTACAGTTCTACAAATCCCAACATTATGTGCAATGACGCCAATAAACGGAGATTTCTGCATTCCAGAAATTTCATTTAACGGTATCTCTCTTCTGTAAACAAAAATAAAGATGCCTTGACCTAACTTGATTCGTTTTGCAATACCATGTTTGAAAATCTTTTAAACGTTTTCTAACTTTCGATTAACTGCAGCTTGTAAGAGCAGAAATTCCTCCTCGTTGTCAACAAGTCAGCATCGACAGAATATTCAGACGTGTTCTATGCCGAAGTTAAGTTATTCTGCAGTCCACAAATGTCATTTCAAGCCTTTTCCTCCGCTCACAAAATTGGTAAGGCCTTGAACTAACTGGACTCGTGCCGGATACCATGTTTGAAATAAATGTCTTTCTAAACTTTTCTAACTTACGATTACCCGAAGCTCTTAAGAGCAGAAATTCTTCCTTAATGTCAACAAGTCAACTTCTACATAGTCGCAGTCGTATTCTATGCCTTCGGTAATGGTGAAGTTAAGCGTCACGTCAACAAGTTTATGGTCCCGATCTCGTGACTTAATGGCTCATATTAATTATAATAATAAACAGCGCTACCTCGCCTTTGTGTAACCAATGCGCAGATCAGCAACAATTAATTCGGCTCAACTTGTCATGCGCAAAGTTTAATGAATGCCTCATTTACCAAATGTTTGCGCGTTTCCATTGCTACGGAACAACTTTTCTCTGCTAACCGCTTTTACATATATAGAGAACTTTATGACATTTCGGTCACCTTATTCTCTAAATAGAACTGTCTCAAGAAAAGATATGCACCTGCAGTGTCAGCAAATTTGGTTCAAATATTTCAAACTATTGCAAGTACTATCTGAGGGTAGCGTCTGATTGTTGAATGTTTTGCCATACACGTTAAATAAGTGCTGTGTTAAAAGTCTTTATTCCTGTCAGTAGGAAAACTAAAACCGTGCGGTAAACCAACCCACGGGGTTATAAAGCCCAGCAGCACATTACTCTACTACTTCAGTTACCAAAAGTTCCTTCTAGTAATACATGTGAATCAACATGGGGTAAGTCGAGTTGTTGAAATACGCATTTTTTTTTCAAGGCAGACCACCTGAATAATGTAGTATGTGACCTAAATTGGCCCTCAGGTCATTTCAAGTACTCCCATTTCAACTAGCGGTGGCTGCGCTCCTGCCACTGACCTTGGTACAGGCCGACTATGTTTCTGTGACCCATCCAGGCTTCCGTGCTATGCAATGTTATCGCCGAGAATGTACCCGGAGTACTCCATACGGCTGTGGTCGTCAAGTAGAGTGTGACGAAAAGTACCCTTTCCGAACCATAGATGGATCATGCAACAATCTGAAAAATCCTCTTTGGGGATCTTCGGATTACAAGTATCAGCGAGTGATTCCCCCAACTTACGAAGACGGTTCGGAAAATGAGCTCTTCCAGCAACTACTTTAATTGCAAACAAATAGTCGACTTTTGCGGTCAAAAGTACTCGATTATCATTTTGTTTTCTGTACTTTTTCATTCTACAGAGAAAGAAGAGCCCAGAGGAGGATTGAGAAACTCTCGGCTGCCTCTACCTAGGTACATTTGTAACGTATTGGATTCGGATCTACCTGTCTACTCTAATACAGTCAACAGCTTCGCTGTTTCTCACGGTCAAATGATCAATCACGACATGACATTAGCATCATCTCGGGGTAACATGAAGTAGTGGGACTTTAAAACATCATGGACAGACTAAGTGCAAAAAAACAAGGATTCAAACATGTTTTCTTTTTCTCTTTTCCAAAGGATTGGCTTGTTGTTCGACTGATCGAAATCATCCAGAATGTATTCCCATAAAAATAGCTCAAGATGACCCTTTCTACAGCAAGTTCAACGTCACTTGCTTGAGCATGTCTCGAACTCTGCCCTACTGTAGTTCCAGTAAGCATTGTTTAAGATGCATATGAACTTGCTTAGACCATCTACATTGCTTCTCAGACCCCATTTGTTCACTTAACAGACAAGCGCGGGCAGCGAGAACAAATCAACGAAGTAACATCTTTCCTTGATGGAAGCACTTTCTACGGCGACGACAGCTTGAGAGAATATTTGCTGCGTGAGCACAAATGCGGTAAGCAGCGTCTTGTCGTTATTATTGTCTCTCTTTAACTTCTCCATCCGAAATCTTTCACTACGGCATAACTCGTACTGTTCACCTGGCCGGAGTTAAGGGTAAAGTCAGGAAGGTGCATTTTGAAAAATTGAAAGAGAGAATAACCTTTGTTCCAGGTCGACTCTTGTCCCGCAGGGACAATGACCATTTTCTTCCATCTCCTGAGGACATCTTTGCTCGCCACCCCGAATATCGCAATGAGACACCATCCATCAAAGGTATCGTGGTAGCTGGAGACACACGGATAGAGCAATCCACGGGTCTTGCCGCCCAGCATGAAGGTAAGTCATGCATGGTAGATTCTTAATGCAATTCTTGGTGCATAAAGCGCACACAGGGAGTGTGGAACATGAGCGTCAAAAGTTATTCCAGCAAATTACACCTTGTAAAACATGTTGCCATTATGAACTGACATTTCCTAATTTAAAAACGCATACAGTTTGGCATGAGTATCATAACCATCTAGCAAATGAAATTTGCGAGAAAAGGCCCTGCTGGAGCGACGAGAGGATTTTTCAAACTGCGAGGTAATATTTTTCTGTGTTTCCTTCCCATTCATGGCACAAATCCCATGACTAGTCTTCGTATTGCGAAGGCAAAGTTGAATTCATTGTTGAATGCAATTAATTGCTGTTCATGCCGTTATCATCAGCCAACTTGCCATCATTGGTTACTCTTACTAGGAAATTGTCAGAGGGCTTGTCTGCAGGCTTGAGTTGTTCTTTTTCAGGAAAATCAACATTGCTCTACTGCAGCATGTTACATACAACGAGTATCTTCCCCTGCACCTTGGCCCAGAAATAGCTGCAGAATTCGGTTTGGAAGGGTCTAAGCACTATCGATACACCCGTTACGATCCAAAACGAAATCCATCAACGGTTCATCCGTGGGCAACGGCAGCTTTTAGACTTCACACCATGGTGAATGGAAAATACAATTTGATGCGCAAGGGCAAGGTCGTTGGTTCCTTCGCTCTTGATGACTACTTCAACGACGCATCACTTGTAAGTCTGGATTTTATTGAAGCGAGCATTGTGTACCGGGTATTTCACTTCCGTTACAAGCTTCACAGCCTTCAACTTTACATTGTTCCAATTCCAGCTGATGACGAATGGTTATAAGGGTTGGCAAGATATCGTTGAAGGAATGCTTCACGACCCTGCTATGGAATTCGACGAATGGATTACACACACCCTAACTGACTTGCTGTTCAAGGATAAAAAGAAAGGGTTTGGACAAGATCTTTGTGCTCGCAATGTTTATGTAAGCCTCTTATGCACCAAACGTACACCTTCCTGAGCTTGGTTAAAGCATTACATAGAGCTTTATCATGGGTCTTCTGATGCTTTAAAGCGAGGACGAGACCACGGTATTTCTCCCTACAACGCATACCGAGTTTTCTGTGGGTACGAACCTCTAACTGACTGGGACCATAGACCTCCTGAGATCTCTAAAGAAGGTTGGCGACTTTTGCGAGAAGTATATGAAAGCCCTGACGACATTGACCTTTACACAGGAGGTGTACATGAAATCCCTGTCAAGGGTGGCATTTTGGGTCCAGTTTTTGCTTGCATCAATGTAGGTGTCCATTAACGGTGATTTATTCACATTTATCGTATCAGAGTTTCCTAGTGGGGCTCTAGTCTAGTAAAAGGAACTCCTGATTCCTTTTCAATTTCCAGGGCCATCACTTCAAGTACATCAAGGATGGGGATCGCTTCTTCTACTCTCACAAGGATCAAGTAGGCTCACTCACTCCAAGGCAACTGAAAACCATTTGGGAGCACAGTATGAGTGACATCCTTTGTGAAATTACTGACATTGAAGCGGTGCCTAGACACGCATTCCTTTTGCCCGATGAAAAGTAAGTGTGCATTATTCAAACAGTTGCAATACCTTTTAGAAGGTGTTGCGCCTTCTTCTAGGATGTTATTTGTTCCTTTGGTGAATCTAACACCAATACGATTTCAGGTACAACCCAATCGAGCTCTGCAAGAAGCCCGATAGACACGACCTGGACATGGAAGCTTTCTTCGTTCATCATTAATACAGCGGGACTTAGTACAATTACACGAACTTTAACTTGCGCTTGACAGATTCAAGCATTGTCAGAATAAATTGAATTTGGTGTGATATGGCAATGTGAGTGTTTGAGAACTTAACAATAAAATTGGGACTATTAAACTTAATGTATCAGTTTTAAAAGCATTTTATCATCTAAAAGCATAATGCGTTATAACAACCAATGTATTTCATCAATCCTCTCATCACAGATCATGTCCTCAACAACTACTTTTTTCAACCACAAGAATATCTTTGTAAAAGTCATTCATGGCGGATCCAAATGCATTTTGCAAAACTATTTGCACAAGAAGGTAGCTGCAACTTATTTCTTATGCATTTGTCAAAGCTTTTGGATTTAGTATGAATTCAAACGGTTTCCCTCGACTCATGCGTCTCACAGTAATCTCCAATGCTGGAGCAAGAGAAATTCGATTGTCATATGCCACAACGTATCCAAAAACCAACATGTTACATTTCTTCTTCTTTATGAAAATAAGTCCGTTTTCACCGTCTTTTTGGTGCTATGTCTTAGCATTTATTCCTCTCAATTCACACTTTTTACATTGCAGCCCAAGTCAAGAACTACACTTTCCTGAATGATATGGAATATGAGATTCAAGAAATTGAATTTTGAAAGCATCCTAGCTCGTATTAAAACCAAGGCATAATCTTCAACCTTCAAGCCATTTCACAAGGTCAAAACTTGCTGCCTAAGCAAATCAATGCTTTGGTTTGCATTCCACCAGCTCAATCGATTCGTCTCACCTGTTAATACCCGACCAACTAAGTTCATCTTGCATGCCTTCAGTACTCCTCAACCAGAAATCGAGCGTCATTCCTTGCTCTTAAAAACCATCAAATTGATGCTGATGCTCGCAAATTTTATTGTATATGTTCGGGTTTGAAGCTAAACTGTAATCAACTTGGTAATTCCAATTACTTCTCCTGGGTAGGTGACACGGCGTTCTTCGCAACGACGACCAGGTGGATCGTTTCTTACTACAGGAGCATGATGTTTCGAATATGTACCCTTAAAATTGATGTGGTCAATTTATAATCACGGGTATATTAAACACGGCTAATGGCTGATTGAATATAAACAAGTACAAAAGCGACTCGGGCACAAGGGAAAATATGCCTTTGAAGCGGTGAACGTTTTGCGAAGCGTGGACTTAGTGACCATGCAATTAAGTCTACTAAGCACTAAAGATTATGAAATGAGTTAGATGCTATTATCTTTGTTTCTTTACCGTTGAGCACACCATAGTAGCATATTTTTTAAAATGTTTCATCGTACACACAAGTCACTAACAGAAAAACACTATCCCTGGCGCTGGTACTCAGTCTTCTGGTTTACTCCTTAAACATTGCATTATGTGTCCTTATAGGGCGGCCAGGGTCGCTCATTCAAGCACTTCCGCTTCCCGAATTCTTCCACCAATACTTGTAATCACCTTCCATCTCTTAAGTTCCGCATCAGCAAATTATGGTAAAGGTGCCTGGTTATCCCCAAACGGCTCCGATTTTCGAGTCCCCGTATGCCTGACCTGTAGTCCAGAGAGGCCGATTTGCGACAAGGTGCAGCCTAAATGTGACCCCGATGCAGAATTCCGGACCATTGATGGCACCTGCAATAATTTGAACCACACAGCTTGGGGTGCTGCTAACACCATGTACAATCGGCTGCTCAAGGCAGCATACGCGGACGGTAAGCTGATGAAATTCTTCCAACTAAAGCACGTTCAAAATTGAACTAAAAAATTCGACTCCTTTTATTACACTGATTGCCTATAGTTCACAAAGGATTGTATTACGTCTTTCGTATAAAGATTGTTTTTCGTTGAATTTTTCTCTCCAGGAGAAATTGTCCCTAGAGGCGATGGGTACTTGCCGAATCCACGTGTCATTAGTGTCACGGTACACCAGGATCGGAATCACACTGCGCCGTACTCCACACATTTGCTCTCGGCCTTTTCCCAATTTGTCGACCATGACGTGACACTTGCACCTGATCCAGGTATTGTAAAGCCAGTCACACTGCGATTTAAGGTCAATAAATGCAGTTACAGATTACAGACAATTTTTTTCTTTGGATCGACACTAAAAATACTGCGTTTCAGACTTGGACTGCTGTGGAACTGAGGCAAAGCACCCCTTGTGCTACCCTCTTCTCATACCCAAAGACGATTACTTCTACAAAAAATTTGGAGTAACATGCCAGAACTTTTCGCGCATTCAGCAATTCTGTCTCAATGGTAAACGGGACTGGATCTAATTGCCTAGATGTAAACAAATTTTCAATAGATCGTGTAACAAGTATGTGAAACATTTATAATGGGCAACTGGTTCAACAGAGACAGCCGATTGGATAGCTGAGCAAATCAACCAGGAGACCCACTTTGTCGATGCAAGCAATGTTTACGGACCGACGAGAACAGTAGCACAAGTCATACGAGCTTTTACTAAAGGTATGGGCTAATTAAGCCCAATTGGCCGTTGAACATTGCATAGTTAGTGGACATTAACGTTCCTGTTGATTTTGTGTAATAACAACTCCATTTACCTCTTGCAGGTCAATTGCTCACGAGCAAAGAGGACGCGTATCTTTTACCATCGAAGGCTGACGTGGAGCGCCTACATGGCAAAGGGGTGATTGATATGGATGGCGACTTTATTNAGCGCCTACATGGCAAAGGGGTGATTGATATGGATGGCGACTTTATTACTGGGGACAACAGAGGGAACCAAAATCCGTTGATTACAGCGTTGCAAAATTGTGAGTTACATTGACAATTATGCCTGCCCTCTGAATTAGACTGTGAAACTTTGTGACTAATGTCTCAAGGCAAGACATTTTACTAATTTTTACTTACGTAGTAAGGAAAACATAGTTTTGAAATACCGTATTCACAGTATTTTTTCGGGAGCATAACCGCCTCGCTGAAGAGATACACACCTTGAGACCACACTGGGACGATGAACGTATATACCAAATGGCCAGGTAGGTTAATTACAATTACCCAAGGGTATATGAGTCTGAAGACATGGAAATAACACTTTAATGGCACGCTTCCTTAAATGAATTGTAGAAAGATTCTTATTGCCGAGTACGAACACATCGTGTACTCGGAGTTCCTTCCTAATATTCTGGGTCCAGAAGTTTTAAAGAGATACGGACTCAACACCGATTCGGGCTACACTTACTACAATGCGTCTATAAATCCGTCAATATTTCACGATTTTTCCGCTGGAGCCGAACGCTTCGGGCATTCTTTGGTCCGGGGTCAAATGAGTATGGTGAAAGGGGAGGAGGTGGTCCTCTCCTTTCTCTTGAGGGATGCTTTCACCAATTACACGTTTGTAAGTTCAAATGCCTGAAGAAAGCTGCAATTTCGCTCGGCTTTTGATGTAAATCCGATCTGAATTGACTCATCTTAATTAACATTTTGTCTACTAGATGAAGTACCAGAACAACCGAGGTTACAACCTCCTGTTGTGTGGCATGTTCCGCCAAGCTTCTATGGACGGAGACCCGTATATTACCGAAGACCTGACAAATTTTTTGGAAAAAGCCCCAGATTCTGACTTTGGAGATGACCTCACTTCAACTGATATCCAGGTACTGGTTTGGCAAAAAATTCTGATTTCACCTGACTAGGCCATTCTTACACATGTACATAACGGGTTCATTGTAACGACAGCGAGGACGAGAGGTGGGCGTCCGGGACTACTCCTCGTATAGAGAATATTGCGGCTTGGCAGGACTGAAAACCTGGGAGGAAAGACCTGAGGAGATTTCTGAGCACAGGTGGGCTCAATTGCGCAAGGTGTACCAGAAACCAGGTGACATTGATTTGATAACTGGTGGCTTATGCGAAAATACTTTGAGCGGTGGAATCGTTGGACCTACGTTTGCCTGCATTATCGTTAGTAAATTAGTTTATTCAGCCAAAAATTTCAATCATGAATCATGTACTACCTCTGCAACTTTAGTTATTTCGTGTATCCACGGGGTTTTTTCAGGCAGAACAGTTCCACAGATTGAAATATGGTGATCGGTTCTTCTACACGCACGCGAATCAGAAGGGATCATTCACAAAGCGCCAGCTGAAAAAAATTAGGAGAGTCACTTTGGGTGACATAATTTGCCGAAACAGCAACATACAGAGTACCCCCAGGAACGTTTTTCGCTTTCCCTGGTAAGAGTCAAGTTGTGCTTGAGCCCAAGCTTCCCCGAATTAACCTAGCATGGAGTGCCTAATGTCTAAAAACTATTCATGAGTTTTTATCACTGTTCATTTTTTCAGCACCGAAAACCAAGAGGTCTCATGCTATTCTCACGATCGGCACTTTTTGAACGTTGAAGATTTCTTGTATTCCAAAAAACCTTGTCGTGTTTAACGGCTCGCTGATTAGCTGGAAGATGTTAGATTAAAGAAAAATATGTTCAATTCAAGCATATGCTCGAAATACAATTTACAATACTTTATTCGCTGGAAAACCTTTGTGGACTAAATTACAATTTTTAAGAACAAGTTTCAATTGTCAGCAACTTCATTCAAAGCAAGCTTCACGGCATTGTATGTTTGTGCGACTGCTTTCCCCACGTTCGAAGAAACTTGAAACGAAGTAAACTTACAACCAACCCCGACTCAAAAAGAAAGCAAATCAAACCGATGAATAAACCAATAGCCAAAATCGCAAAACTCAAGACAAACATTTTCAAATTAAAAGGTTTCACACTCCCACTCTCGGCGTTCTCCATGACCTGCTCAAGGGTCCGCACAAGCATGGTGTTGTCTCTCCTCTGCTCCCGCATCCAGGGCAAACTTCGCTTATAAACGTAGTTCATTGACTCTGCAGTCCATTTGTCACAGTGCCCGGTGTCCCTGACCAGACCAAAGAACCTGTTGTACAAGCCCAAGTACCTTGAATTCAGTCTCAGGGCTGCTGACACCGGAGCAGTCAGTGCCGCAGTGCGGGACTCGATAAGGGGACTGAAGGCTGAATTCAAGGACAGGTTCCTTGCAGCATACATTTCGGCGGTAAAAGACACGGCGATGCAAATGGTACGTGGAAGCAGGGCAGAGTCCAGAACACATTGCATCCAATCCGTTTGGTAGCTCATCACGTCCCGTATGGAAACCAGACGAGGGTTTGTCGTCTGAGCGAAGAAGGCGGATGCCAAAGCCCCTGGGTTATGTGCCAGGATGATGTGAAACGAGTCCCGGGAATCAGACAATTCTTCAAATGTTTTCGGCACGTACTCCCTGTCAGGTAACGTGAGGAAGGATATGAGGTTGCAGTTGTAGCATTGCTCCGATAATGATAGAGGCAAAGAGGAGCAAAATGGTCAGAAGCTTGGAACGGGACTGTGTCTCGGCTGCCTGGTCGAGGAAAATGGAGAGGGGAATGATTGTGGCTTTGTACAGGGCATCGCCCAGGGAGGGCGCTGCGCATGCTTGGGATGAAGTTACCATGGAAACGTAAAAGACCGGGGTGGCAACCAACCAACTGAGGATGATGCAAGTCCAAACGGTCGTGTCGAACGGGTAGAGGAGAGCGTCCCACTTCATGGATGTAGGCAAATGAGTTGTGTAAAACTTGGTGTAGTAAGTTCACCAGATGGGTGGTAAAGTCCATGAAGGGAAATCGGTTGACCAAGGGACCGAAACCGACGACTGCGTCGGCGTCGCCATCCGTGATGTCGTTGAAGAACCCTTGCCAGGTCCCGTTCGGCAACTGGCTCAGTTTGGTGCGGTCGATCCTGAACTTGCAGGACAAGTTGTAGTGGGAACAGAATTCTATACTGGTTTGGTAGGTCAGGCCACCGACGGCTTGGCCCCTTTCTCCGATAGAGACGTAAGGTTCTAGTTTGAAGAGGTCGATTTTCATAAGTTGACCGTTTACAGCCTGAGACTCTGGTAGAAAAGGGGTAACTTTTTCCGGTAATTGGGTCAAACTACGGTCGCCATGGAAAACCAACTCAGTGTCAAGGCCTATAAGAGTAAGGTACCTTAACTGAAGAAGGCCGGGTTCAGACAAGACTTGTTTAATGTCTGGATCAGATCCCATTAGGATGAAATGGGCTCCAGTTTGGTGAAAGTTGGGAAGAGATGAACTGACCCAATTTCTATGGAACTTGAACCTGAGTTTCGAAAGTCGGGAAATGACAATATGAATACACGATCTATGAAACTTGAAGAAACGAAAGGACTTCCTCTTGGCCTGTTCAGTAACCAAGACTTTGAGGGGGTTGTACTGATCATTCAAAAACTTAATGTCCAAAAACAGAGGCACAGCGTCCCAAAACTCGACTTGGCACAAAGTAGCATAGTTAGTATCCGCTTCTGCCTTTGAGTAGCCTAAAGATGGATAACGAATTTCTAAAACTTGTTCAAACTTCGTTTGCACTGTCCCAACTACCGGGCAAATTTCCAACACGAAATCTGACATTAAAATCGTCAGCAGTTACGGATTTTATTCCTGGCATTGTACAAATGATAACCGCTAAGATATTGTGGACAAATTTTCTATTCGAGATCATGGCCTTAAGCCTAACAGACTTTCACTTCCCTGGCTTGAAGGAGCATCTACCTCGGGCATTCAGGTCAGCTCATGCCATGCAATTTTTTCAATTTCAAAATGACACCTCATCGGTGCTAATTGCACTTGCGTGCAATACGCAACGTGAGCCGTGATAATCGAACCTTATTATAATAAAGAAAAGTGTGTATTGCTTAGCACAAATATTTTGTCAACAGATTGCTCAATCTTTTTCATGTGCTGCAATGCTTGTGCGTTGTTTCTAGTCGTGCAGGTAATTGGGGCTTGATACATTAATTCGGAGCATACTGTGAGATTCACTCAGCAATCAGGAATTGGTACGATTCCTCGGTCTCAAGGCAGCAGAATTCGAGAACAGTAGCCTCATTAATTCAACGAAAGTAAGAAACATGCCAGGCTAAATAGTTAATTAACGAGCGAACTCCAGAGGTCCGGTCCGACTGCCATGTCTCAGGAAGCCATTTTGGCTTTTGGTGAAACTCTAATTATCACGCCTTATGGCCTTTGCGTGATAAATAAATGACATGAAAATGCAATGTTTTCCCAAAAGAATGTTTGTTGAATTGCCCACTGTAATGCGGCACAATGTGTTCTTGGAATTTGTACAGTGGTAACCAATATTTATGAGACTGGAGCGACTTTTGGGCAACTAAACTGGACCATTTCGTCGTTACATTTTTCGCTTCAGATTACACAACACTACCCGTCTCCAATACAATTGACGCTTGAGTACAGTGGATGAATAATACATTTACATTTCATTTACAGGGCTGGTCATGGTATGGGTGTACAGCTCAATTTGATTCAGATTTGAAGTCTGACGTAAAGACTATTCCAAGCTAATGAACTTGTCATGTCAGCAATAAAAGTTGAACGTTACTAATTAATGTACCTTGTAACGTGCGTAGCAAGAAAAGAAAACATGAGACGTCAAGAGTTGCCATATCTTCAGTTTGAACTTTCCATCTCACAAGCTTTAATGCTACCTCGCCTTGCAAAATTATCTGACTAAAAGTTAACTCGTAGTTTGCATTCCAAGCAGTTATAATGCGAATCCGCTGTGGCGTAACTACAAGTAAAAATGTTTTATAGACTCTCAGGGAATGAAGAATCTTTACTTCAATTTCGTGACCTTGACCTGCAGCAAGTAAGCGATGCAAGAGTTACCAAGCAAAGAATGCAGTGCAGTGATGTCATTAATCCATAGCAATCGGCCTGTGTTTACACCGCAAATGTGGTTCAGATTCACACATTAGCAAAAGTCAAAAGGAAAACACAAGGATTTTAATCCTTATGCTACCTCTTGGAGGTTAATGTCTGCAATGACTTGCTTTTGATTTCGTTTTGAGAGTATTTTCCAGGCTATTTTGGTATCCAATATGATGAATGTACTCATGTTTCAATAAAACCGGGGTTCATAACAAAGTTATTTGATAAAAGAATAAAAGGAATCCCGCAAGTCAAGCAAGGCATAAAGCTTTTCAGGTCATTCAACTCGCGTTAATGGATACATTTCCATCAGTATGACCTTTGCCATCCCCATCATAAACCCTTACAGTCTTGCGACTCAGCCTCCTCCTGCAACTAATCCGTTCTCCTACAAACGCGGCAAGAGCTAATACCAATCCACAACTCAAACCTGCAAAACTCAAAACAAAATTCTTTACAGTGAAAGGCTTCAAAGTAGAAGTGTCTCCAGCCTCCATCGCTTTCGTTAACTGCCGCACAAGATGGCTTCCCTCCTGCTGCTGCTTTCGTATCCATGGAATCGTTCGCCGATAAATGTAGTCCATACCATCCTTCGTCCACTTGTCCAACAGACCGGTGTCTCTCAAAATTCCTGTGTTCTTATTCCACAAAGTGTAGTACCTGGACTCCCATTTGACTGCCGTGGCAACCGGATAAGATCCAGCACTGGCTTTTGACTCAACCAGAG
>VRMD01001860.1:0-15180 GCA_009872375.1 Sminthurides bifidus | reverse complement strand
TAACATGTGGCAATGCGATTCTGTAGTAAAATTTCATGAAGTTATGAATCGACTGCAAGAAACTGGATTTGGAACCCATCATGAGTTGATCAACGCTCTTTTTGTCGAGCTTGAATGTCGACGAAAATAATCTTAATGTACTACTACATCTGTACATGTTCATCCAAGAAAAATGGAATCGGTTATTGCGGCTATCTTGCTCATCTCATCAGTATCATATAATAATAATAACTAGGGGCATGAGATAATGCCGTAATTACTGGTAGATCCATGCATGGTACCGTTAACCGAGAAAGAGCAAGCTCTCTTCACGGTTCATTAGCTTGATTTATCGTGCATCTTATAGCAGCTTTAATAATGCGCTAAAAAGGTTATGTGGTATGCTAGCCCAGAGAAAGCTACATAGAAGTTTCTTCTTCTTGAAAGGTACCGTAAGCATTTATCGACCACTATCTTTATGATTGAGCGCTACCTCTGGCCTTTCTTATCCCAGGCGATTAACTTGCAGAATGTAATTTTGACACTTTATTAGCTTTTAATGCTTAAATTGGCCGCAGGCAAATTACTGGTTTCGTTATACTGCTCAACTTACAATGCGGTATACAACGAGGTATGGAAATAGGATACCCTGGACTTGGGGGGATGTGTTCAGAATTAGATAACGTACTTATTAATTAGATGAACTTAATAATGGTGTATGGGTAATTGCGGAATATTGACTAATAACAATTGATATTGCGTATTAAATGACGCATCTTGCATTATCCATTATCTATATTGTATCTTCTGTCGTGGAAATATGACTCTACCTCTCAAGTCACTTGGCATTGCGTACTTTCTGTGCCATACCCTCATTAATGATTATTTGCGACGTCAGTAATCAACCACAAATTCCAACTACAATGACTAATTTAATCCCTGAAGGTCATGTAACGTCGTATCTTTTGTTAGCTTCTCAACGAGAAATACATACATAAAAGAAAAAAGAAAACACTAAATACAGTGGGTTTTTCGCTAAGTTTTTGCATTTGCTCAAGTTGGGGTGAAAAAAAAGGATAAAGTCACATCAGAGTATTGCCACGAATAAAATATCAATCTAGTATCATTGCAAGTAAAGCGACTATAGGACTAGACTCAACTATATACATATATGAGAGTTACTAACGCTAAATCCTGTGCGTAAAAGATTCAGGCATGGTGGTTAGCTACTCTCAAAAATAGAAACAAGGTGAAAATTTTGTTGCCCCCTACATGATCTCACCTGTCTAGTAACTTGCCTAAAATAATCAAATGGTGACAAACGGATCAGGTGATTAAATTATTGGTGAGCTGAAAAAGCTAAGGAATAGAATAAACATTTGAAGCTGCACTCCAGCCGAGTCCGTAGGTCCAATCAGGAAAACCATTCATGAAATGCTTCATTCCATCACTTTTTTGTGTAGGTCCGTGAAGCCAATACCCTGAAAAGGTGACATCGAGAGCTGATTTTGGCGACGTATCATCATCGTTACTGGTGTCAATTTCAGCTGTGGTCTTTCGTGTGAGCTCGACGGAGAATTCAAATCGTTCAAAATTGATTCCTCGTCCATGGTAAATAAAATAAGTTGGTCTGTTCTTGTGATATATCTTTGTCTCAGGTATTTCAGGAGTCAGAGTCCATTTGGACAGCTTGAAGTTTTTCCCTGGACACAGTATGACTGTCATATGGTCAGGTCCTATGAAGGAGAATGTTAAGCGGCGAACAGAAGGAGTAATAAACGAGTCGTGTAAAAGATCCATGCGAATTCTTCCTTTGAGATCGATGGAAAGGCCATAGGGCTTTGGTAACCATTGAGTGCGCCTGGTTAAGCGAATAAGAAAATTTCAGTACCACAATGTGTAAGTTAGATGCAGTTAGTTTAGATAGAACGTTTTTGTTTAAAATGACGGTTTACCTGATCAGATTAATGACGGGGAAATAGTAAGGGAGACCACAGTAGAGGTCATCTACACTTGTCAGACTCAATTGTAATTGCATCTTTTATTTCAGGCAATTTCTCTTGAAACAGAGGTAGATAGCGTTCGACATTTGGGTCCAAATTAAAAAACCAGAATCCTGACTCCGTTCTCTTCACTGTCGTCAAATCTAAGTCGTACCAGGTGCGATCGACTTCCTATAACGAAATCAAAAGACGCATTTCATTTACGGCAGGTAGCACATATTTATACTGCGTAGATTAGTGAAAAATGTTGTTATTAAAAAAAAATGAGCTCTATCACTTACAACTATGTGGAGACGCATGGGAGTCTTTTCCGAGTATGGCACTTTTCCGATACCGAATACTATAAAGGCGACTAGAAGTATCATGATCACGGATGCTAACTTTATAGAAGCTTTTCTTCAAAAACACAAAAATGGGAACTAAGCCCGTGAAAGTGGGTACTGTCAAGACGACGGCAGTCAGAACAGCTACGAATAGATTAGGATTGGATTCTGTCCCTGAGCGCCCCATTATTGGTACGAATACATCCACAAAATTATTGACTAAGTAGAGTGACATGGTCAACGGGACCAATTCTCCAACACCGAGGTAAAACAGGAGCTTCCTCTGAGGATCTATGAATCAGCAGTAGCTTTGTTTTTAACGAAATCATCATTCCTTAATCACCATTTAGTTTTAGCTATTAGGTTACGAAATATTTTACCCTTAAAAAGCTTTCGTGCAAGTGCCCACCCAGCAATACCGAACGCTATGTTGATGGCAACGCTAAATAGGGCACGTGAACTGAACGATAGTCCCAATAGTAGAAATCCTAGAGTTGTCTTGCCAGCTATCCATGTTGACCATTCTTGACCTTGGAGAGCACATGAGAATACCAGTACTTGTGCCATCAAGCATGGTATTCCAAATATCACCAGTGCTAGTGCTGGATGAGAGTAAAAAGGCACATAGTATTTCCCGGCATTCAAGACGACACCGACTGACACTGCAGCAATGATTCCCACAATCCATGCCAGCAAAGTAACGATCACATGGTACAAGATGGTAGCGCCATTTCCATTAGCTATAAAGTAGTGATAATAGTGATTTGTATCAGTTTGCCCTCAGAGTAATGGAATTATATGTCACGTGAAGTAATTATTATACTGTTTTTCTTACATTCAAACCAGGCAAAGTAAACTGCTGCACCTCCCACAAGAACACTGATGACGATTGAAACCTTCTCTGAGTAGGTCATCAAAAATAATCCATACAAGTCATAGTACACCATCTTCTCATCGTTATACTCGATAGTTCGGAAGTCCAGGCCAGCCAAATGCCGTGTAATAGCAAGGATGTTTTCTCCGCTTTGCTGAATACTTCCAGGGTTTATGTTATCGATGTTATCAAACCGAGTATGGTACACCCATCCGTTTTTAATAAAAGCAAAATCCAAACCAGGAATTTTTGCGTGATCACGAAACACTCTATAGTCGGTATCAGACGGTATCAGCCCCCGTTGGAATATTTTCTTCTCCCACAACAGATCCGTAAGGATATGGTGCTTGCTTACATGACTCTAAAATCCAACCGTTCCCCGGTCCAGTCTGGAACAGTACCTGGCGGCCGCCAGCCCCTGAAGCTTCCAGATTCACAAAAGCTCGCAAATTTTTTGCCCATGGATGCCCAATTTGAGAGTTATTAGATTGTTTTCCAGCCACAAATCCATGTGATGCTTGCATCCCGTTTTCTTCCGCACCGTTAAACAAGAATACAATATTACTTTTAAGAGGTGCCTCTTGGCGCGATAGGACACGAAGAATTTCCATCATCGTAGCACAATTAACCATGTCGTCACTTGCACCAGGACTCCCAGCTACAGAATCAAAATGGCAGTTAACTAGAATTGAGTCATTTGACGGTCCGCTAGCCGGTTCCAGTTTCGCCAAGACGATGGGTACCTGCAACAAATGAAACCTTTGTTCAACGATGAAGTACAAAACATTATGATTCAAAATTTTAATGCAAAATTGTGCTTTAAGTCGTTTAAATTCAGATAATTGATATGTGATTGCTTACTGAGGAGTACGTAGACGTTAATCCTTCTTGAAATCCCATGAAAAAAGATCCTGTCGCTTTTTGTACGTTCAATTTCAATTTTATGAGCATGTTTCTTCGTCCTGTCAATTTCTCTGAGTAACCGCACGAGCAATTCAACCGCAGCAATATCATTCGCATGACTGCCACAAACTCGTGGTCCTAACCTTGTGAACAGTTCCAGTTCTCTCCGGGCACGTTCCTCGATGAACCTATTCAAAGAAATGCAAGTTGTACGAAGAAATACAAAGAAATGGAACATACTACAAATGTCGATTAGTCAGAGATGTTCGGAATCTAACTTAACTTATACGAAAGTGAAAAGTAAGAATAATGAAATTGTCATTACTGCGAAACTTACTTGCCAGGATGGGACTCAATGTCACTAATTGTCAAAGGAGCAGGTAGTCTTGAATCCATGTACTTGATCCATGAAAATGAGGCAACAATTAGCACTAATACCAGAGGAAGAGTGAAAGCTTTCGGAAACAAAGGTTCCTCCTCCTCCTTTGCCAAGACTTTGTACTTGGACCCACCAGCTGACCGGCGACCTCGATCAAAACTATGACTTGTGGGTAGCTCAAAGCCAGAATCCTGCTGACGACCACGAAATCTGGGTTCCATTGCCTGAAATCCTGGGGAAAATATTAAAAAGACAAATAGCAAACGAAATTTATCTTTAAATCCACAATGAAATGGTACTTTTTAAAGTAGTTTAACTTTTTTTACCTCAAAGGTTTTTTTAATAGGTAAAGGTTTCCGAATTTCCTTACAGGGCCAACAGTAAAGATAAATTTCCTGTAGACTTTAGCTTCGAGGTACTGGATACAATATATACAGAATGTCCGGCAGAAAATAGGAGATGACCAATTTCTATGAAGATGAAACGAAGACTGACTTTGGTTCCAAGGTGGTTTTCTTGACTATGGCACCGGAATCATGAACTCCGTGTCACCCACGCATGTTGACTTTTGTTTTCGCCACAATCTCCCTCTGCAAATAATATTATTTTTCACCGGTTCTAAAATTATGTATGATCTTATTATAGCGTGTGTGAGATCCCCACGCAGAATTACAGCCGGTGACAGAATTCACATGGTACATCAGCAATTTAATCAATGCATACTGCGGGAGACGATAACGAACTCTGATGAAGATGTTTTTGCTGGCTTTGGCACATGACAAGAAAATCTTCAGATAAAAAAGATCTTTATATATATTTTCATTTAAAATCGTTTGTATAATGTTTTGCAGTGCTGCAATCATCTAACATGGTTTTTCGTTTAACTAAATAAATGGTGTATCTATATCAATATGATATTAGGCCAAATTTCTAGGAGTCGTTCAGTGAAAACGTCTTTATGGGTGCGGTATGAAAACGCGATATAATGTAAATCCACGATTTATGTATGACGTATTAAACGCATGGCCCTTTGGAAAATTGGCATAGATTTTGAATTTCGCGCCATTTCCTGGAAAATTCGGCAGCATCTCCCCTTTTTTTCCATCCAGCGTGTGAGAAATGCAAATTTCCTCACACGCCAGGCTGTGTGCACTGCCCACCACCATATAACCTATAGGCGTCCAGAAAAGCGGAACGGCACAGCCTGCAAGCCCATTGAGCGAGCCTTGAAGCAGTTCATACGGCACAACAGTGCGAAGCCCTGAACCCATGGAGAAGCCCGCATCCCTTAAAGCAGAACGGCACAACATGCAAAGCCTTACATACTAAGCTAATCCTTAACTAAGTCCCTATGCCCGTCACTCTCCGGTAAACTCCACAGTAACATCGGGAGCCAGCAGACAAGAGGAGGGAAAGGAGAATCGAGGAGCGCTACCCTTTGTACAAAGTACTGGGCGCCTACTCCCGGGAATAGAGACACTCACCGCCCCGTCTCCAGATGAGTGAACCAACCGTGCGACATCCTGCCAAATTCGACCAGGATGCCATGACCGGTGCAAAGAGGTAGTGCGAAAACCTTGCCATTTATGTACCAAGGGTAGTAGTCCCTGCAAACGACCATGAACTTTGAGCTAATTAATGAGATGACATTTAGTATAACACTGTTTGATACAATGTGAAACAAAACAACAATCTATTAGTAGATCATCAGTTTTTTAAATGGCCTTAAATGAAGCTCTGGCTCATTTTATAATTAAATCCCTTGCACACCTGTGGACAGGTGTGCAACTACGTTAATTGACGCATGTGAGAGGTGCAGGAATGAAAAACAGGTGAATATGTTACAATGTGCTGTTGATGGTCCTATTTCGGTACAAAGTAGCGCCAAATCATAAAATTTTGCTAAAATTTCTCTTCAGGATTTGATGCCACATTTGACATCCGAGCCTCTCACTGGTATCTGAACTCGTAGCAGGTATGTTCGTCATTAATTTTTAAATACATCAGTACATGAATAAATCATCATAGACCATTCGTCAACTAATCAAGCCCATACTTTCCTCAAGGTTTGTAAATACGAACACTGAAATTGCATGGATGAGGGTGAGATGGGACGATGGGAGAGATGTCGATCTGTGATAATTGTAAGATTTGGACCGATGCCAGATCCGACTCAACCCGGTTCTGAGAATAATGAGTCAGAAGCAGCAGTACAAGCTCTACTATCCAGAGCTGAATCATTCCCTCACGAAAGTTGCCGAAAAGAAGGTCTGAATTTTCACCGGTTGTGAATAAGACTAGGTATTCTATGCTTTTTATCATACTAGCTCCAGTTCAGATGAACATGCAAAAGCTATTTTTGCATTGCAAACCGAGCGTAGATAGGTCTTGTCTCCTGTCATGTCTCAAGCTGGTTCAGGCAGTTTCTCAAGAATCTCAAAGAAGAACTGAATACAGAAAATTGTCTAAGCTTGGGGCGTCGGCCGAAAAATATAAGTGTTGCTGATACTAGTCTCAAAGTTAGTGGTTGTAACTGCACTTCGCGTATCTACAATCGTTACATTTTACGCTGAGCAAGTTAGATCGCCACAATTTGACAGGGCGTTGAAGCATTGACAGCAGCGCGCTACATAGGGTCAAAATGTCTGCTTCTTTGGTATTCATGGTAAGCCCAACGTGATTAATTTTTTTCGAGTTAAACCCCTATTCAGGGGCATAGACTGGTACGTTGACGCTCTATTTCATTTTATCAGGAACCTACTGTCGGTCCTGCTCCTGGATTCAACGCTTTGAACGATGCCAAAGCTCTTCGGGCTGCAATGAAAGGTTTTGGAACCGGTACGTATCGAACCGGAGTTAGCGGTCATACATGATGACATTGATATAATCTAGGCTGCGCTGCAAGTCTGAAAGTGCAGTTGAAGTATTCATATTGTAATAAATGCTTTGCCTGCTTTCACAGACGAGCAAGCCATTATCGACATACTGACGAAGAGGTCAAACCCTCAGCGCCAGGAAATAATCGCCGCATTCAAGCATGAATTTGGCAGGGTAAGTTCATTTTTAAAGTTATGCATCTGGAGCAAATTCCACCCAATGACGCTACTCTTCATCATCTTTAACTGTAAAGCGACGTAAGGGTAACAAGCGACAATAACTATCACAAGTAACTTTCTAACCTCAATTTTTTTCCACGGACAGGATCTCATCAAGGACCTGAAAAGTGAGCTTGGAGGAAAGTTCGAAAAACTAATCTTGGCACTCATGATGACACCGTACGATTATCTGGCTCATGAGCTAGAGGGTGCAATGGCCGGACTTGGTACCAATGAAACAGTGCTTACGGAGGTTATTACGGTATTTGCGATACAATTATTACAGCAAACGCTTTTAGATCGCTTTGGATGTTTACTCCTCATTGGTAGCTCCCGGTCGGTGACAAATTACGCCTCTGCTCTGCATATCCTCAAGTCGAATGAGCTATTCGCTTTTCTCATCCCTTGTTATTGGCTACTTCCTCAAGCTCCTAAATTTTTCGCTTAGAATCCTGTAGAGGACGCTGGCGCTGATTATTATAGAAACAATACAACGGAAACAATGCCAATAATTAACCGTGCACGTATGGCTCACTTGAGCATCACGCGCCCTACTTCAATAGGGATGCGAGATCGATACGCGTGCTAAATTTTGCAAAACTTTCGGTGCGGTTTGTTTATGAGCTACGGCATCCTAAGTTTTTCGGCTTCACTATCCCGAAACACTGCTTTCGAGCTTTCCGTCTGCCTCAACAGCTGAAAGTGCTTACAAATGTGAATTATTCCTTCATAATTTTTCACGAATTGCTAAGGAATATTTGTCTTTCTAGATTATCTGCACTCATTCTAAAGACGAGCTGCAAAAAATTGGAGAGGCATACAAAGCCAAGTATGGCAAGTCCTTGGAAGACCGGGTCTCGGGCGAGGTTTCGGGTGACTTCAAGCGGTTACTTGTTCTGTTGTTGACGGTAATCCAATTCCCATGACCTTTAAATTAAAACCTAATGGGATTTTTTAAGGAAAGTGCTCATACTCACGGCACTACAATATTCTGGTAAAGCTTGTACGCTATCTGGCATGAGAAAACGTAAACAGTGATGCTCATATGATTCCAGAACGTTCGCGAAGAGTCCGGCGTGCGACTAGACCTAGCCCAACAAATGGCGGAAAAGTTGTACAAAGCCGGAGAAGCAAAACTGGGCACGGACGAGGAAACGTTCGTGGTCATTTTGACCCATCAATCCTTTCCCCAAATCCGATGCATTGCTGACGAATACAGGAAGTTGTCCGGAAAGACTTTGGAAGAGGCTGTGAACAGCGAATTTTCTGGTGATTTGCGCTACGCCATCATGGCCATATGTAAGTAATGGTTCTCAATGCAATTTGCAGCCAAGAGTAAGAGTCATGCGTAAAAGAGACCGAGGCAACCAAACCAACTATACATTTCGTTTACGTCATTTCAGTGAAATGTGCCGACAACCGAACCCGTTATTTTGCTGAAATCCTTGAGAACGCCATGAAAGGCATTGGAACGAATGACAGCACCCTAATCCGTGTCGTCGTCTCAAGGAGCGAGATCGATCTTGGCAACATCAAGAAGGAGTACCGGGTTCTGTACAACAAAACTCTGTACCATGCCGTCCAGTCTGAAACTTCTGGAGATTACAAAAATGCGTTGTTGAGCTTGATTGGTGAGCCTTAAGGAGAATTTCGATGGTGCCTTGGCTTTCCTTGTAAAATTCTATCATGGTGAAAGTTGATAGTATATAACTGCCTTTACTAAATTTGCAAGAGCTAAAAGCTTTACTAGTCTACCAAGATGCTTGAAGGGCGAATTATTAGACGTAATTGTGATGTATTTAGTTTAGTTAACAGTGGAAGTTATTATTGCCTTTAAGGAATTCTTAAGACTAAGAAAATGAGACCGTGTAAAAGGAATTCTGAATTGAGAATATTGGAAGTCTTTCAAATCCCATGACAACATAACCATTTCGCATCTTTTTTTACCAAACTGTTAGAATCAATACCCTACACTTGTAATTTTCTACGCTTGGTTAAGAATTCTTGCACAATCTTTCAGCCTGTAATCAAGGATTAATTTCAAAAACTAAAGATTAAATTCACAAGTTTGCGCGCACCGACCTAAATTCTTGTTCTCGTTTGCCCTTGCCGAAATGCCGTTTCCATCATTATTCCGAACGAGTGGGAAAAATAACAAGGACAAAGTTTCTCTGCTCGGCAAAGGCAACAAGCCAAATTCTGCAGCAGCTTTAATAGGGTCTGGGAAAGGGAAGCTTATCGACTCGCAAATAGACCCTGCAATCCAGGTCCAATTGCCACCGCCAGTCAGGGCCTCAAGCAAGGGACAAGTGTCGACTAAGGCCAAGAGTGATGACGGTCCAACAATAGTAGCCAAATTCTGCAGCAACTTTAATAGGGTCTGGGAAAGGGAAGCTTATCGACTCGCAAATAGACCCTGCAATCCAGGTCCAATTGCCACCGCCAGTCAGGGCCTCAAGCAAGGGACAAGTGTCGCCTAAGGCCAAGAGTGATGAGGGTCCAACAATAGCGAGCCCTGAGCCGGTTTCAACATCGAACGCTATTCCACTCCCGCCACCAGAGACCTCGCCTGCACCTTCAGCGGTTGACCTCCTTGAAGAATCGGATACTGCTGCTAGCCCGAAGCCTCGAAAAAAATCCATGGCTCCTCCCCCTCCCACTGTTAAAGTAAGCCAAGGACCCTTTGCCACAGAAACACTTGCCAGTATATCTTAAGCTTTTGTAAGTTGTCAATCAAGCCGTTGTTCTTTCGTTTGTAGACCCCAACAGCATCCGCGTCCGGGAAATTAGTCAACTTGGATTCTGACGAACCCTCCTCAACCCTGAACAAGGTCCTGACCGTCGCCGACGCATTGAAGGAAAGTTTCCCGTGAGATACGCGACGCAGTCAGTGTTTTGCACGACTACATTGACCCGGACGGCATCCCTGACTCTGGTTTGTCAGACTCTGAGGGCCTTCAAGACACTGATCCGGAGGAAGGAATCTTGAGCGGCAGTCAGAGCCACCAGTCCTCTGCCAAAATCATATCACAAGATGCCTTTCCGAGCAAGAATGAACTTGCTGACACAACCCAGTCCGAGACGAACGACAACCGATCCTCGATTCAATCAGACCCTGATGAGTTCGTGGGCGCTGGTTGTTACAAGTTCGATTCAGCAGAGAACGTGGACGAGTACCTCCGAGCACTAGGTACAATTTTGGATGTGGATTTTTGAGCGAGGATCCAAAATGACCAGGTAATTCACGTGGCCGACTTTGAAAACGAATTTACAGGCGTGGGTCTCGTCTTTCGTAAAGTTCAGTCTGCAGCCAACCCAACTATGACAATTTACCCCTGCACGCCGCACGAATGGGCAATCAAAATGGACTCCATTTTCCGCACGAGAGAAGTCAAGTTCGAATTGGGCAAGGAATTTTCTGATGAAACATTCGACGGACGTCCATGCAAGGTGGGGCCCATCCACTTTTTGTAATTTAATCCCTAATTCATATTACATGCGGCAGTCCTCGTTCATATCGATTTTCAATCTCATCTGTTTTACTTCCCCCTCCCTTACGTAAGCGTGATAGGCCAAGGCTCTGCTCATTATCCATTGAGTGACATTGCACCCCATTGTTGTGTCTTCTAAATCAATCCTGACAGAAAACAGCTTCTGGGAGAAGGACACTTGACCTTTGCAAGTGTCAAGCTTGTGTATTACTCAAAGACCTTTTTTATTCTTAAACAGAGCTTCGCACAAATTGACCCTTCGCAGCGTCTCGTCATCTACCAACGCTGCAGTCAAGGCCCTGATGTCAGAGTTCAGTACAGGCTAAGAGATGAGACCCAAATGGACGTAATTTTGGATTCGGGTTCGAATCGTGCCATCCTTCATTTCACCGTCAATCCTGCGTAATAATCTTCCTCTGGAAGACTATTTTAAATCCTTCGTTATTTTAAAGACACCGTTTACACAGAATGTTTTCTGCAAATTTTAGTGCCTTTTCTTAATTAAAACTTGAGTTCACCACACATCCATTCTTCTTTTCACCCATTTCATGAAGAAAATCTAGATCCCCGACAATTATTAAAAGTATCAATTGTTTGGGAACTGTGCACCCTGGGACAGCCTAGAATTTTCCTTGACCAGTTCCATAATATCCATTGAAACGCCGACTTTAGTCGTGCTATATTGAGCGACAATTGACAGTACTTTAACATGTTGATTTGTTCACTTGTTCAGATGCATTATGACCTCTTTCATGACGTCAACAACAATGCATTTTATAAACACGGTGCATTGTACATTCCATACGATTGTAGCGCTTTAGGCTGTGCTTTAAAAACGTTTGTCAAAATTTTCGTATCCCTTGAGACTCAAATACCCATAGATTCATTCATTCCTTTTCTTCATCACCGTCATCAAAATGACCAGCTCTCTCAGCATGAAGCTAGTTTTCGTGATGTTGCAATTCTGTTTTTATGGCATCCTTGAATTCGTGAATTTGAAGCATGTATTCCTCATTATTAGATTACTACAGAAGTCTTCCATTCTCGCTTTCTATTTCAACATTCTCAATGGAATCAGTCAGTATTACGCATTGATGAGAAGGGGATTGTCCACCCCATGCTTAGGATTGTAATTGGGGTTCGAACGCATATAATCCAGTTATTCTCGTCACGTTTAACGAACTAACAGCAAACAAGTAAAGTTGGATTTTCCTCATCTCGTATCCATTCCAAAACCATTTCACGGCAAGTCCTTCGTTATTTGTGCCTTGTCAACTTGATTTGCTGTGAGAGCGTTGACCATTTTTGACAATTTTCTCTCCCCCTCAAGAATCAAACGAAAGCTGATAAAGTCTAATGTCCCATGCTGGTTTTAATTACATATTTCACCAAAGCATGGGAGGAACCAAAAGCATCATAAAATGCATTAACTTTTGACACAAGTTTTTTTCTTCAAACTGCATTAACCCTGTGTGGAATTTGTGCCGAAATTGAACACGTCTTAGTCTGGGACTGTAATCGATAGTGTGTCGAAATCACGTTACGAGACGACAATCAACCATCATTTATTGCCTTGAAATCCTGAAAGGATTTATGCAACAACAAGCCTTAAATCAAACCTTAAGTTTTGTGTACTGCTGAGTCAAATTTCTTGCCGTAGCTAGTAAAGATTGCCAGACTGACTGACTGAGACATCCTGTTCCTCTTTGTCAGAAGGTTGATTAAATTTTCTGCCTCATTTAAGCCTACTTCTTGCTGTTCCTTCTTTCATGACCAGAAGCTCAAACGTTTGCTTTGCTTTGAAGCAGGGCATAATTCATCCACCGTCCACGAAGTGTTAGTCAAACTCAACCGCAAAATCCGCCTCTATTATCTTTCTTAAGGTTGTGTATTTAAAATTTTAACGCTCCCGTCACATGAAGCTAATTACGTAACTTGAAATACGATCGGCCCTTAATCCCTCATTATTTAACCGCTTTCAAAGACAATTGCCTAATTGCCAACTTTATAGCTTAAATTGTGGGTACAAAACGCGGAGACATCTTCAAGGACGGGTGCTTAATGAGCTCAAATGAGCCGTATCTTTGTTACACAAGATGGAAGTATTGTAATGGCTGTTGTGAGCGAATAATTAATAAGAATGAAAACCAAACCAGCCATTAACCCACAGTAGCTTGCGGTTGCGCTACGTGGTGCCAAATTTTGGTACTTAAATCATTTACGATAACAATTAAGTCATGCTGTCGTTAATAAATATGTTACTTTTGGTTTGCTGTCTACCTTTGTTTACAAATGGACATGGGTCTGTCCATTCATCTTTCACTTTTCTTGGTCTTTGTTTTTGAAAAATGGCTAAGTGCACGCAACAAAGGGATTTTTATGGCTTCTGTCTTTTTATCTTGCTTGTGAAAACGAAGAGGAACCAGGCTCGTAATTGAAATTCAATGAACCTAGTGTGCGATTCATATGATGAGAATGGGACGGAAGTGCTCTTTTGAAATGGTGCAAAATTTCGCACTTCAGTTGATTGCACGTGAAGACTGTGGTCATCAACAATGTGCATCATAAATACGATTGTATGTACCAGTCCAGCTTGGCCTGAATCAGACATGTATAAAAAATTTCGCAAATTGCAAAGATCCTTGTCTAAATGGGGAGACGTAGGGGATTAGAGAAAAGTGCATCGCATCCTGCCTGGCACCTTGCAAATTTCAAAGCTTCAATCACGTTAATTGATAAGCGGAACGCATTTATAGCTTCCGCTAACTCAAGTTGAAGAAATTAACGCGGGAAAACAATCGCGAAATGCTTTTCCGATAGTAATTGCGGATGAGGTGTAGAATTTTTACCAATTGGAAACAGATTCACATTAGAGTTTAGAGCTTCCTTCCTATTGTGAACGAGAAGACCAATAGTAGAAGTTAGTCCGTTCTTAGCTCAATTTATACCTGTGCAGAAAGGTATGATGATCTTATGGGAATGGTTTATCGGCGTTGAATCTGTGCATTCTTTCCCCTGATTGTAGGCAAAGGAAGTTTTGTGTACAGTCCTTCCAAAAATGTAGAAAGATCTTAGGAAATCGCAAAATTTTTCTCTTGTGCAGTACCGCTTTTGGCGTGTGGTGTGCCGAAATCATGCGCATATCCCATTTGAAACGGATGCGTTGCACATTACTGTTGACGATTGCAGTTCCTGACAGTTGTTGGTGCAAAAAATTGCAAAAAGTGCAAGAAATTGGAATGATTCCGCCTTCAGCATCTTATGATTGATGACAACTGCATCATAACAACGTTTTTGCTTAATTATATGCGAGTTGCATCGACCTAATGCAAAGTTGAGTTGGAATGAAGCAGCGATTCATGAATTCAAGTTTAATCCGTTAAATCAAATAGTTTGCAGATGTGATAATGGTGGCTATTCTATTTAATGCCTTTTGGCAAAATCAACTTTTATATTTGTGGCGAATCTCGTGCACTCTCAGGTAACTGAGGCAAGTTTCTTGAGGCAAGGCTCTTTCAAAAAGCCCCAATTTGGCAGAAGATTCAGCTTGAAAAGTGCATTTTGGTGGACATGAAAACTGGTCCTGCATCATTCGAGCTTGAGAATTGATGAGAAGGAAAGTGGTTGAAATAGCAGGATGAGTTGTTTTAAGCAATGATAAGGAGTAAAGATGGCACAAGACAAGCAAGTTGGAATAATTATATGACATGTCTCGGCTCGACAAGGGAGACCTGGAATTGACCTGCTGTCATGTTTATAACCTCAGAAAGCTGAAGATCAGCACTAGCCCGTGGGGATCTTGTCTTGTTATAACCAACACGTTTGATTAAGTTCAGTGCAATTTACACAAAGGTGTCTCTTTTCCACCACGTAAATGAATAGGAAAGCAGTTTCTCCAACAATCGCATCATAATTGTTATCACCGGCATTCCAAGCGGCCCATCTTCACCTTTAATTAAATGTTCGAGCGCAAGTTTGCCAAAGGGCATAGTTGTTTTCATTGTTGTATGATCAACACTTTCACCTGTATGGGTTACTAGGACGCTGCAGCGCACGCTGCGCTTGTGCATTGTTCCTCGCCTTTGCTACCGGTTCGTTTCCGCTAATCAGCGAATCTCTTGGCCTGTACCAAC
>VRMD01001859.1:0-15183 GCA_009872375.1 Sminthurides bifidus | reverse complement strand
ACCAACTTACTTGTTACAGGATACCAGACTTTGACTAAGCGGTCAAATTTTCCAGCGGTAGCAAACAGGCATGCATCGGGCGAAAACGACAAAAAGTGAACTTCTGTAGCCGTTTTACATTTCCACATACACTCCCACTCCAAACGACTCGTTGCTTGTTTTTCTTCACCAAGGCAGATATCTAGTTTTCGAACGCTTCTCCACATTTGCAAAGATGTTCCTCCCATCAAGAGCCGCGTACCTTCCGGATCCCATGATAACGAGTTTACTCTGCAGTCACATTCCAATGTCGACATTTCCTTCCATCGATAATTAAATAGCTACGAATAAACAATATGTTAGTTTAGGAACACTTCAAAATAAGAAATTACAACAGCAGATTTTGGATTCATATGGTCACTTACAGGGTTAGGATGTTGCTGATTTTTACTCAAAATAGGTTCGAATATCTTGATCTTGTTTTGATAAGCTGCTGCAATTTTTCCAGACTCACAAGAGCAATGGACACAGTTAATTTGGACATGCCCTGGTATGATTTGCACTCGTTGAAAATTGAACGAAAGTATCACCAAGTTGCAACCCGATCCATATGCCTAAAACGTTAAAATTTAAATGACAGGAAACGACACTTAAGTGATTCGCTTCAAAGAATCCAACCTAAGCCTAATGCGAAAGCTATCTGCCGAGGCTCTTTCAGTACTACTTACCAAAAACGGTATTCCATCAATGTTTCCCAAAGCGAATGATCGGTCGCCAGAGTTACAGGCTCCCGTCAATATCTGATGACATCCACTCATTTTGATGGACTGGCCTTTTTTGAAGGCAACGGAAACTTTACGATCTCCTACACAGCCACTCTAAAAAACGGAAGCGTTCTGTCAGTTATACATATATATATACACATAAGTCTTGTGTCGATTGAGGTTCCGTAGACGTACAATAATGGCTAAACAGATGCCGTAAAAATTTCTTCAAAATTCATGTGCAATCATAGTTCTTGGAAGTAATATGATTAAAACGATAGGGCTAAACCAAAAGATTTAGGTTCCGAACGTTTTCCATTACTTAAATAAGGGCGAAGGTACTGCTTATGTAAAATTATTGCTTGTATATAGTTAAGAATTAAAAGGAACAGAAACTGTAATTAAATTGTAGCTCTGTTGATTTTGAAAAACAAAATCTGAATCACATGTCAAGACCTTAACTAACTGTTTGACGCAAGATGAGAGCTGACATGAAATTCACATACCCATTTGTAGTACTCATACTTTGCACTATAGTTTGCACAAATACAACGACGAAATTCCTAATGACGAAGGCTGTATATATGTGAAATTACGGGCCCAGATTAAGATCTCCCATTAAAAACAAACAAAAATTGTCCTCTCCGTCATCTGACATGTATTAAATTACACACGGCTGCAACTCTTCTATCGGGACATAATCATCTGCAGCGGAACGTAATATGCACTTGAGTAGCAAATCTATTTGTTCAAATTCTCCTGCTTCTGGAGCGGAAGGTGTGGTTGTTCATTCAGGTTGTTTTGCGCACCTATACGCTTGAACGTAAGGAAAGATCATCGAGTTCTATAGACTTCTTAATATCTTGTGAAATGCGAAGGATGCAGATGACACACACGTCGCCGAAACTTGGTTGTTTATTCCTGGAATAGCCGCCAACTTGGAAACCTCACCGAAAAGTTAGAATATATAATTAAGTTATAAAAATTAAATACTTTTATTACATTCTTTCAAGTTCAAGTGATCATACGTAGTGGGTTATTCTTATATCTTCTATATCAATATTGACTTGTATCAGCAGGTGAAATTAAAAGTTCAAAATCAAATCAATTGAAACAAAGTCTATGTCTTTTGGCATAATGCAGGCAAACTTTTAAGCTTTTAGAGGTATGCCCATAATCAATTCTAACGGTTTAGTTTTATTTGTCTTGCTTATGACTTTTAGAAAAGAAATTCTGTTTGTTACTGAGATTTAAACCAATTTTTACAGCCTAAATTGACTACTACGACTTCATCCTCAATGTGATGACCTGAAAATGATCCGGAACTGATATCCTGAGATGACGGAGCCGTACTTCTTCCCACCATCGGCTTCAAGACGAGTTTCTCATTTGGTATGTGTAGCTTCTTAAAATGTTTTGTGCTAATTGCCTCTAAAGAAAGTTTGAGCCTGCACGCTCTGATACTATTATAGGATAGTCACGAGAGCCTAAAAATTAACGCATCGTGTCTGAGAAAGGAAAGAATATTTGCTAAAATTCCTAAGCAGAGGAGATCAGGATTTACAACATTCAGAAGCTATGTGGCGAACTCAGACTTTTTTACAAGGAGTCTACGGATCATACCCGTTTTTGCCCGAGTACTTGTGTGTTACTTGGATTATGCTTTGTGTTAGCACATTTCAGAGTGATAATTATAATTAGCAGTTACCTTGCATCCTTAAAGTCTGTTTATTGTCTAAACATGTGTGCATTACTCGTGTCACATGAATTAACCCTTCTTTGCTTCTTGATTCCTTACAGATTTGCTTTATTTTGGTCGCCTGTGTGTGGGCCTATGTATTTAATGCTGGTCGCATTTTGACGAAAAGGAGTTTGAAATTACACACTGAGTACGAGCTTGAAGACGTTGTGGTGCTTTTAGGCTGATGTAGATGACCATAAGAAACTTTAGTTGTTTCTACAATTTCTTACAATATGACCGACAATGCACTACAGCAAATTCAGGTATTTCAGCTATGCTTAGATTTTAATCATTGCTTGCTTTTCTGCCACATGAGTTAATTTCTCTATAAAACTTGAATTTTATTTTAGGAGCGCCTGAAAAACGTACAGCAGTTGGTCCACGAAATCAATACGGAGCATGGCAAGAGTATTAGTACAATTGCAGCAATTAACAAGATTCATGAAAAGGCTAGGATTGACGAAAAAATTACACAAGGGAATAAAGTAAGTTTTACTGGTATATCAATTTTATTGATATGGCGAAATTGGCATCAGGGAGATCATTTTTTATAGTGTAGTTGTAAATGTTAATGTACATTATCTGTTTTCTTAGCAAAAATTGAAAAATTTGTACCACACGGCACTAACAGAAGCGGAGACAGAAGAGAATCTCATTCGCAAGGCATTGGAAAAAATTTATGAAATTCGTGCAATCAAGAATGAAAGGCGGATTCAAGCTAAACATGCGGGCAATAAAGAAGCGATACGCCGTGGAGCTTTAATGAAGATGTTGCAAACTACTGCACAGACACTGCCATTATGGATTGGTAAACCTGGGGAAGAGGCTCCCCCACTGTGTGGCGCTATTCCTGCGGACTCTAATTACGTTGCAAAGGTCCTTAACTGGGTTCAAACATCCTTATTGAGACATAAATGTACCTTTGTTGAACTAACGCTGATGTTTATTCTTTGCAGGTCGGTGATATGGTTGCAGCTCTTGTCCGTAGTTCTGAGGGTGACGATAACTGGATTTTAGCCGAAGTTGTCTCGTATAACGCAGCGATGAGTAAATATGAGGTTGACGATATTGATGAAGAATCCAAAGATCATTTAACTCTTAGCAGGCGTCGTGTTATTCCTTTACCGGTGCTTCGTGCCAATCCTGAGACGGATCCACATGCCCTTTTTCCGAAAGAAACAATAGGTATGGTTTAATACTTAGTGAGATATAACCTGGCTATAAAGATGTACCCTGGCTTGTATGAACTTCATTCAACTCTTAATCTTTGTTTCTACATTAGTGATGGCGCTGTATCCGCAAACAACGTGTTTTTATAAAGCCGTTGTCAGCAATCCGCCCGTGACTCATAACGATGAGTATGAAGTCCTGTTCGAAGATTCTTCCTATAATGAAGGATATTCTCCGCCCTTGAAGGTTGCACAAAGGTACGTAATAGCAATCCGTGATAAGAAAGGCAAACCCTGATAAGACCAATTACTTAATTTCTCTCTCTCTCTCTATTATCTATTTTGGTTAAAGGCGTATTAAGGTAATTGTAACATGTCAGCCTGTTACGCTATGATAATCACATTTAGATAAGATTGCACACCAATGAAATATGGTAGCCTCTGTAGAAATTTTAAGCACTGTTTGCCAAGTTCAATCGCACCGAATTATTGCCAAAGCAGGATATAGTCCACAGTTCTAACAATATTTCAGGACTTGCACGTATAATGGTTTAGCTTGGTGCAGACGTTCGTTGGAGTTTGATGAGATTGTGTACGTAAGAGAATATACACTCGGATTAAATTGTAGCCTTGTTTTTCGAAAGCCAGTACAAATTTACGAGAATGCAGAACTTGCGATTGTATCTGTGGAAGATCAATATCAAAAAATACTTGTGTATCTTGAACCATTAATTGTATTACATTCAATTTTCAACTTAACAACTTTTTACGTTACATTACATTTTGTTAGTAGACATTTATGCTGCTGTTTGCCAAAGGCATGCCACTTGTTTGCAAAAGGACGATCTCAAAAGTAAATACGACGTTAATGATTTGTAGAATGAAATGTCTAGTAACTACAAAGCATCCTAGTCCCGTTAGTCCGATATTAGTAGTTCTGACGATTCTTTCAGCTCTTTCAACCTACGCCGAGCAGAATCAATTTAGGGCATTCTGTTAAACAAACTCGATTTTATACAACTCGACGTAGGAAGATTCCCGAAAAACTCTAGCTTTCTTACCTCGGGGGAGTAGTATTTCTGGGGACACTTGCGAAGAATCTTTGCCACGCTTTGGTACTGGGCGTGAATATTTGATACGGAGATGGAGACCACCAGTATCCTCGCAATGAGATGCAAAAAAGACCAAACAGCATAGATTGATGCTATCGTAGTGCTGTTAGCGGATGGAGTCAGTCCCAAATTTAGCTTAAAAATCATACTTATTGATACACTTCAAAAACAATTCACGATGTGCTGTTGAAAACAAAGCCATTCGTGATAGTTCATTTATGTGACTCACTTGGATGCAGAAATAGTAAATGTTAACGCCATACAATGTGAAAATCATCGGGGAAAGGAAGCAGTCCACCTCTTCTACCATTTCCGTCAGGCTATCCTGGTCGCTAACGAAGTGAATCCATTCGTTTCCATCTAAAGATATCACAAATTATGGAGGAAGTATGGTAGGGTAAAAACGCCTTTTCTCGTGGTGGGACATGTTAAGTGTTATTCATACAAAGGCCTTGACTTGGAATTATAAGCGGCATTTGAATGAAATAGAGGAAACCGCTACCGTTGATTTCATTGCCAAGAATGTTTTCACTCAGAAGGTGCGCTTTTGCCTTACAACAGAAAGCGGCAAGTTTCCCGTACAGCGCCCTCGCAGTGCACGCGACCAGAACGTCTCCGAAATTCCACGCAAGAATGCAAAACTTGCTGCAAAGAAAAAGTAGAATTGCAACGCCAGGGTTATATGGTATGTAATCCCCGACGAAAGGATGTGACCTCCAGTAATACACTTCTAAGGCTGACGAATTTTGAAGTCGCTCCAATAGTGCTTTCCGGTTCAACAATCTCCCTTCATGAGACAGAATTCGCGTTATATTCTGATATTCTACGAAAGATGCAATGGAATGCACATGTTTTTATCCAATCACTTACGTTCAGCATTCTCCACGATTGGGAAAAACTTGAGATGAGCGTAGGAATGCTCTAAAATACAGGAGGTGAAAATACATCCTGCAATCAATTTAATATCTCGGCGAACGTGTTTGTCTTCCCCATTAAAATGTAAACTTAGCTCTCGCCATCTCCTTAGGATCTGTATGAGCAAGTGTGAGTTTTTCAAGCAGAACCAGTAACTGGAAACAATTGAATAAATCATATTATAGACTCAACCTGATGCTAATCAGGTTACATTCAACGTTGCTTTAAATCGCATCATTTCATTCATTTGTTCAATGTGTTGCACTATCCTTCAAACATCAGTTTTGGCATTGCGAGGCATAAGTTAAGGCAATGGTGATTCGCGAGGGATATGAAACCCTATGATCCTTAACTTCAATTCATACAATTCTAAAAAGTTCTTGCATGTGAAAGTTGTTGCTCAAGTTCATAGCAAAGTTATGTGATAGCTTCAAATTACTTCTTGACTTACATGAAAGTTCCAATGCCGTAATAAACGGCCAAATGTGCGGACCACGCGAGGTCGCTCGTTGTTAAAGAATCAACTTCGATTGCAACCATCAAGTTGATAACTGTACAGAAGCATAATAGCGTACAAAGTACAACATTCATTATGGTCACTCCTGACTTCCATCTGCAACAGTTTAGCAAAGTTTGAATGCTTGATGTACCTACGTCTAGATTGATTGCTGCTTAGCGCTGCTAATACCAAACTACAACTTACGAGAAAGTCAGCATGTGACTTTTTTTATGGTAGACGCCATTTAAGGGCAAAATTCCAAGGATTTTCCCCATAATCAGCAGGGGCCGCAAGGACGCGAACAATTCATCAGATTCTCCATGATACACAGTTCCCACACGCGCGGAAGTGGAGACCCTGCTGTCCTTCTCCTTCATGCTTTTCGTTGTCATACCTGAACGGCAATGCTCTTATCAATGAGTAATTTAAGTTATGTGGCAGCTAGAATAATCAGGATCCGTCTTTCTTGTGTCAAGCTTAAGCTGCTCTAACTTCACTGGCAGTGCGTTCACCCAAACGTGCTTGAGACGTTTGCCTTACCTCATCTCCGAAATTAATTCAGTAAGCCACATTGGCGACGTCGACTTCGACAGCGAACACGTTGTGATCGTTTTATCGATCGTGGATTTTGCTATCAAAAATGCACTCTTTGGCTGTGTTACTGTTTATGACAGGTACATAAAAGCTTATTTTAGAATCAGACTGGCTTGAATGACAGCTGCCGGCAGCTGGTAAACGCTTGGTAAACGAACGTTGGCCAATTTCATGCCCATTACAGCTTAATAAATGACAAGTGTGAATAGAAGGGTTAAAAGGGTTATTAGGCGTTTTATTCGGTAGTAGAACGTATTTCACAGTTGTGTGCACCTTACACCAAGTCGTGTTCAAGTCGGTTACACGTTTTTCAATCGGCCGCAACATTATTGTGATTCGCAACGACATGAAATCTACTCACGAATATACGCCCGTTATTATTTACACATCATAACCCAATACCACTGCAATTTCAACATTCCGCGTGAATGCAACGAGTGCTCCCGCAGTTTCAAATCGAACGCAGGACAGTCGAATTCAGTTTGGCTAAATGAAACAGTAACCTTAATTCTTGAAATTAATCAACTGATGATGATAACAAACAAACACTAACTCGCTACATGAGGGCTGCTTATTGTATGAAATGCAATCCTTTGACGTGAATGAATAATACGGGGAGCGCCCACACTCTGCGAAAAACAAACAATGTTGTCGGGAAACCAACACACTTTAGACCCACACCCTTGTTTTGTAGTACAGATGATTAGGTACCGCACGAGCATTAATATTGCATTTCCAGAATAAGACAAGAATGAATGTGCAATCAGTAAGAAGCACACCCAGCTTTCGCTACTTAGCGTCTATGTTCTAGTCTAGTGTATTTATCGTTACAAGTTGCAAACTTAGACATTTACAAAGTAGAAAATTCGATACTCTCGGCTATAATAGTACCAAATTGGCGTCTGGAATCGTTTGGGCTTCATCCCACTGAAAAATTACAAAACAAATCATCATTTACAATTCAATCAATGATTGCCAGGGCTATCGATCGATTCATGAGTGAGTACTGGACGTCCAAGAAGTTTTAGAAGCGATAATGATCTTCAGGATTTAATCGATAATATATTTTATAGGAAGTACCTCAAACGGTTTCGGGACACTTGCACGTTTCACGACCGACTACTGCATGAAGAATCGTTGGACTTTACGCCATTTGGTGTGCTTATAAGAGCACCTTCCGCTGCGGGACCCCAAAGACGAACTGTCATGTCATCTCCCACAGATACCAACATTTCGGGCCTCGCCGGATTCCATGACACGCAGTTCACAGTTCTTGAGTGCCCGTTTAGAATTGCTATCGGGTGTTCCTTCCGCACGTTCCAAATGTACACCTTGCTATCTGAAATATGAAATGAAATGAAGTAATGAATAATGAGAGATCATTTACAGCAGAACCTTCATAGTTCTTTGTGTCGAAAGTCTTAGGTTTACTCTGACTATAAATTCAAGCGCGTTACCTTCTGATCCTGAGGCGACAAAATTTTGATTCACCCCACCAAAACATGAATGGATTGTAAAGTGGCCTTGTGTAAGACCTTGAAATTTTCGAATTAGAATTCTATCTTTCAAGTCCCATAGGTGCACACCTTGCGCAGCTACATTTACAAGGCAGAGACGGTCGGTTTCATCTAAGGTAAAGCTAATGATGGGATGGTCTTCTTTGATTCTGGAAATTCATTGCAATTAATTAGCGATATTAATTGGAGATGGCAAACCGGTCCAAAAACAGGTACTTGTACCAAGACCTGTACCAGGGCCTGAAAGTAAAAAACTGCAATGCGGCAGGGCTGATTATATCTAGATCTATTTTATATTATAAAAGAGTCATCTTCAAAATTTCAAGGAGTGATGCCTTTGCGCCCTGACGTTTGCAGGCTTGTAGCGTCGAAACAACTTTAAGAATGGGTTGGACAACTGTTTTTCCTGTAGCTCATATAGTCAGAATCCACTCTCAGCTCAAAAGGTCAAAATGTCAATTTTATCCCATTTTCTCCAGAATCTACGAGCTCTACAAACGTTCAAAGTTTCGTAAGGTTATATTGTTACATTCAGGCTTCCGATTTCCGCGAAAATGGGCGTTTTTTGGATTTTTTTGAGCTGAGAGCTGATTAAGATTCACGAGAGATACAGTGAGGCAGATGGTTTCTGAAAATTCGCAACCGCTTCGAAGGAATGGGCTAAAAGGTGAGGGCGTCAAGTCTGCTTCTCTTTCTTTATTGTTGAACTTTCAAGGGCTTTACTTGAAAAATATAAGCTAGCCAGATCTGAGCCTCAAAATTCAGGTCCAGGTGTTACAAAATTTGCATCTGTAACTGTTGCCATTTGTTGGCAATTCGGACTCGAACGCAATGGCTCAAAGATAGATGCGAGAGTTGAAACACAATCAAGAATTGAGTGAGACTCACATATCAAAATCTTGATTGACGGTGTCAAATACGTATCCACGTATACGGTAATGGGAATCTGAGGCTAAAACAGTCCGGCCATCTGCTTTGAATCCAAGGCAAGTGACACGCACACCTTCCCAGGATTCCACAACTGTGCCATCAAGTTCCTACAGTCAGAGTATATTTACTTCAGTCAGTCAGTGCAATGCACAAAACAACTTGGGAGGCCATGAATTTTCAGATACTTGTGAATCATCAACTTACGCAGAGATAAAACTGACCCCTGGTTCCACCAGCCACAAATCTCTTCGAATCTGGCTGCCAAGCGGCAGCAGTAAGTGAGTCTTCCGCTTGAGGATTGCACTTGTTATACAGTTCGCCAGTATTCACATTCCAAATCAGAACCTCTGCAGACTCTTCTGGACCGCAAGCCAACAGATAATTGGAATCAGGGCTCCAGCTCAAATAGCCACAACCAGTGTGGTGGCCATCCAAAGTTTTGCGATGTGTAAGCTTGAGCTCAGTCTAAAACATCAAAAACAGTATGTAAATAATCAAGTCGTATGCATAGTACATTTGAATCGTTCCCAGCCGTATTCACGCTGCCCTAAAAATAATGCTGATATGATCCGTATCTTGCAGATAGTTGTGAAGGGAAGTCCATTTTGAATTCTCGCTTGACTCACGAGTAACTTCGGTAGGAGGAGAATCTATATGCAAATAAATTCAACAAAAACTAGAACTCACTGGGTGTACATCCCACAGAATTACTGTTTGATCTTTGGATCCAGTTGCCAGCATTTCCCCATTGGGAGAAAAACGGCAAAACCAAACTTCGTCAGAATGATCAGTGAGAATTTGGTGAGTCACACAAGGGAAGCTTTCCTTAGAACAAACATGGTCCACTACTAGTGATATATTGTCGTCAGGGCCCTTCAAATTGTGATAAGGGCATTTGTCAGTCTGCCACTCAATAGACTGTCGCAATAAAGTTTCCAAACGCCGGGGTGGTAACATTATCGTCGGCGGTAAAAACTGTTGGAGCTGTTCCATCAATTGGCCACGGTTTTCCTTCCCATCCCATTGAGCCTGTTCCCGCAATTCTTCAGGATTGGCACACATAATAAAAGCGGATAATTGATGCACTCTTCCAGTCTTGTGATTCAAGGGAGTAAGCTCATACTGCAGCACAGACAGAGCATCAATCACTTTTCCTTCTTCCAGAAATTCCAAGTACTTCTGCTCGAGTAGCAAAAACTGCATTTCTGCTATTGATTCGGGGTTGTCCAAAACACTTTTTAACTCATGCAAATCTGAGTGAGCTTTGCCCCAGTCTCCATTCATTACGTGCTCACGGAATTTCGCTGCAACAGGATGATCCATTCGACATCCTGATTCTTCCATCAAAATATCAGCACTTTTTCTATAATTACAAAAAAGCATCTTTCATGCGAGAATATTCCAGCTCTAGTCTTGTTCGTTGCTCCTAAAGGCTTTAAACAAATGCAAAGATTGTTTCTCAGAAGCAAAAGCGTAATTACTTACGATAATCCCATCGTTATCAAGTGCTGTCCGATGATTCTTACAACATCTTCATTCACTTTCTTGAGCTCACGCTTTCTCTTCGCTCCGTTTCGACTTGATTCGCCATCTGCGTGACTTCCATTAAATACTCCATTGCTCTTAACGGGGGATTCATCATCATTTCCATTGGTTACCTTCGAAGTAAAGCATTTTTTTTATTTGTTCTCAGCAAGACCAGATGCTGTCCACAAATGTGATTAAATGACCGCAGGTTAAATTCTTCTACCTGCTGAGTCTGCATTATGTCGCTGACTCTCGGTTTCTTTTTGGGGGGCGAGTCTTCGGGGGGCTGAGCCCTCCCTTCTCCCCTCCCTATGGAGGCCAGACTGATCTCACCTGAATTCAAAAAATTTGATGATTAGTACATATTAGAACTTGAAAAGATTTAAAGATTTATTCACTTGAATTTTCTACGAATGAGTAGAACTGATTTCTAAATAAATTAATGGCTCTAAGTCGTAACGAACCGGAAAAATAAATCGCTGGCGCTCAATCTTTGCCACTTAGCTAGCCCAATACCCTTGACTGCTGTGCAACAGTATGAAGTGTGGTCAAGAAGCTCAGGCGATGACTTGAGGTCAAAATGCCATTCCTGTGAAAAACTATCCTTATTACAATAATCACAAAAATAATATAAAAAGCTGCAATCAATCTCCTGGTCAAGACTTACGAGCCTTTTAGGTTTTATTCAGTAAAGCTCATTCGCTGCAGAAGTAATAGTTCGAATCGACTGTTTTGTCCAGCAGGACTTTACAACAAATAACAGCTGACTGTATCAGATGCTTGTATCTGGGGTCTCGCAATCCCACATGCGTCGCTCACTCCTCTGCGTATCTTGGTATTGATTTCTGTCTTCAACCATGCATGAGATCCTAATCAATTAAGTGCAATCCGGAGCAGCATGATGCGATTCTTTCAAAAATTAGTTGATCTATATTCGTATTGATGTCTTCAGGGACTGTAACACTTTTTAGATCTCAAATGATGAGATCTGGCTCATGTGAATAAAACTGCACTTTCTTACACAATAGAAGGTCGTCACTACCAGTACAGTATAAAACTTCAGGGCTTGTGCGTAGCATACGTCTGACGATACTCACAGAAAATTATTATTTAATTGTTGATATTGTTTCCACCCAACAGTATAGTCCCTGAATGTTTGACGACTGCTACGAATGAGTTTTGTCTCATTCTTTGTCCCCATCTCTCTCTCTCTCGCTGTGCTGCTGCTGTCGGTATTGGTACTTACTGTATGTACCTACTTATTGTCGCAGTCTCAAACAGTTCTGTACTTATTTCAGCAGTTGTTGCCAATTATGTCTAATAACGTAACCCAGAGCCCTTATGACATTTCTGACCTGCCTATGCAATGAATCAGAATTTCCTAATTTAAAATAGGCTTTCAGGAAGTTCCTTGGTAATTTGTCAAATATTGTACTTGTAGGTCGTATTTACTATGTACTACGAACGTGATAGTCCACTACCGACATTTCGAAGGCTTGAATCGGAGATCTGCGTATATATGATGTACCTACTTTTTCGTCCAGTCCATGACTTAGTGATCAAAATATAATAGTGATTTCAATACCTAAGAGAGCTCCACGAAAAATTACCGCATCTACTTAGCTAATCATAGCTAGTATCTTAAAATGGAATTCGCATGGTCATGTCAGCTTCTCTAAAGTAAAGTCTTCCACTTAAAACGATGACAGCGCCCATTCAAGGTTGCTAGCTCTGCGCTGCGACCGAAAATCATCCGGTCACTTAAGGCCACTGCAAATTTTCGGAAAAAAGCACCTTACGTCTTAGGCAAGTTAGCGGTCCTAAGAGCCTGCTCCCTAACCATAGCCGTCCACACAAGGCTGAACTTTAAAGATACGCAGGCGCAGGTACATATCATTCAACGGCTTTAATTGACATCAAAAGATGTAAAAAATACTTTTTTACAGTTTGATAGTATAGTTATATTATACACTTTCTCATTCATACATCAATTAAGCCATCCTAAATTCGTCATTTCGTGGAAAGCTCAAACAGTCTATAAGACTAGGAAATAAAAGCATTACACAGAAAACATAAAATACAAACCTAACCTTTGTTGCACTTATGTCGAGCAAATGGAAAAAATACTGCAGTATCATAAGTGCGCATGTACAGCGAAACTCACAAAAAACAAACAGCTTAACAAAAAAGCTACTGAATTGTGAACCAAGTGAAATTCCGAATTTAGAGCATAAGTAAAACTGGCTTGGAACTACTAACAACTTGGGCAAAGGGAAAAATAATTAACAAAAGATTCTAACGACAATAAACTAAAGCCATTATTTTGAAGTCATGATGCTTGCAATGGGTCATGAACACTGAAATCATATTCTTCGACATCTTCAGCCCATGAAAACTCGTGCTTAGGCTTAACCGCCTGTTCCATGACATTGCCAATCTCATTGCAACCGGTCTCAGATTCTGCATTAGAAGTTGCTGCTGAGCTACTCGAGTCATGCCTACGTTTCCTCTGGGTTAGGTCAACTTCCGCCTGTGGAGGTTCACTCCAAGTGTGAAGTAGCAAGCGCCACTGCTTCACCAATCCATCCCACGCACGACGGCTGTATTTCCTGTGCTTTTTCGGAGTTCGAGGATGGTTAGGCCCACGTTCATCTCTAAAAGCAAATGACTTGAGCTGCATTTTACGAATCGTTTTGCGCATCGCGTCCGATGAGCAAAAATCGCACACCCACAAGAGTTCCGCGGATAAAATTAAGTTACTTACTTGGGTACAGCTTCGATGTATCGCGCGTAAGCAGGCGTGTTTTTCCCGTATTCAATTTGCTTTTCCCGTCTTGCGAGAACATCTGGATCGGTTTCAGTTTCATTGCTACTTTGAGGACTCCCAAAATACGACATCCCATCAGTTCCGGCAGTGCTGCCACTCCTAGAACTGCCAGCACTGGCTGAATTCCGACTTCTGCTTCTACTCCTTTCATCCTCGTCTTTGCTCGCATCAGTCTTAGCCTTCTGGACTTTAAATACCTGAGACCACAAATTTAAAGTTTGATCTGTAAGTGTAGCAGACTTTTCTTCTAGACCATTCGGCTTCTCGTCCATCCTACTGCGTTTGGCGGCCCCTCTGTAATCCTTCGCTGTAGTCATATTGCTTGCGTTTGAGATTGATCCCATAATGACAATTAAAATGCTAGTCCAATCCGAGATACTTGGGATCACAGAACCTAAAATATTTTAAAATCCCGTCAAAAACTTGGTTCACACAAATAAACAGTCAAAAATTGGTAATATAACACTGTTAACGAGTATCTCAAATCTGAAGTTCGGTATTGCCGCTAGACTTCGACGTTTCAGAAGCCTATGTACAAATATTATTAAAGACTTTGTCTTCCAAGCCTCTCATGATCGTGGGCTATAGAGAGGCTATTCAACGCATGCGGTTATAAAATTGGAAAAACTTACGCGTGTGGATATAATTCTGATTGAAGGAGAAATAGGGGTTAAAATTACTCACTGAGACTCGCACAGTAAGTCATCTGGAGTGCAACATTGTGTGATAGTGTCAATTAAAGCTCATTCTAATTTGAAGTAAGCGTTTTTCAGCGATCACTAACAAGACTGTAATAGTCTACGGACTGCGCACAAACCTCTATTGCTCTGCCTGCATCCTATTGATTTGAAGTTCTCAAACAAACAATGCAACCTGTCCACATGAAATCAAGAATTCATTGCACTTTTATGCAGATAATATCGGAACTTCTACAAGAACCCGTACACATCTAAAAAAGGATCGAATCAAATCTAAATTAGTTCTACACTTAACATTATAAACCACCGCAAGATCGACCTAGACAACTTTTACGCTATTTTCGCACGCAGACAATGGAATCGCATTCATACTACTGTTATATGCATACATGTTCTTCCCGCTACGACTTTGTAATTTCCGCTCGTACGCTCATCTGTTCGTTTTTTTCTTTGCTATTTCCGCACAGGAGCCGTTCAAAAGTATTTGTGCTTTATAAATTAACTTGTAAACATTATTAGTACTAATTCCCCAAAAAGTTTCAAAATTCATGGTTGGGGTTTCTCATTTGAAAGCTTGAAGAGAATTTGACACTTTTTGCAAAAAATGGTGGTTTAAAGACTTATGATTGATATTTTAGCGAAAAATCAATCAATCGTTTGATCAGCCAGATTTATAAAACTAGTAGTGTGCATTAGATTTAACATTTGCAATCACTCTGTATTTTAAGCTACGTTTTACGTTTATGGCTCTTTGGAAAATATGACTTTTCAAGCAGGAGAACGCGGGAAGCGGCCAGATTTTTATACCGCAAAATCACAAATGGCAAATTAATAAATGCGCCATAAAAATTGGAGAAACCCGTTTCAATTAGTGGAACTGGAAGTAAGCAAGCAGTGTTTCAATTTTTGGA
>VRMD01001858.1:0-15184 GCA_009872375.1 Sminthurides bifidus | reverse complement strand
TGTGAAATGGTGAAATTGTCATCACTGCAGTAATAAAGGTCTATGAGATTTTCGCCATATAATCAGTTTATTGTAAGCGTGTGACAAGTGATTCGTAGAAACAGGTACTGCAAGAATTGGGCATTTAGTGGACCATGGCAGAAATGACACTCAATTCGTATTTACATCAGGTGCTTTGAATTGCTATATGTGTGGAGTTGTATGGTAGTATATTCAGTAAATCCATTTGTTATTGAAAAAATTCAAAACTAGTTACTTTTGGTTTCATTTTTAGATACACGTGGCATATAGCTCTCACAATGCTGATAGAGTTGCCGTAAGTAATTTTGTGGTTTCCAGTACGATCATATGCCTGGAAATAATAAATATTGACTGTAATTCCTGTGCTTCTTGTTACAATGTGTACTGTGATTTCAGGGGCTATTGTCGATCGAAGATGCTCATGTACTCAGCACGAAGTTGCTACATCCCGATGCTGAACATATCGCAAAAAAGGAACTCAATTCTCCGTTGGCAGAGATGGTCATTCTGCACTTAAAGTAAGCTTCTTCTATCGCTTCGCCTGGTTTGTAACATAGTGTGCATAATTCTTCCTTCACATGAGAGCCATTTATTTTTAAGAGTTCTGAGGCACATAGTACAACAGAACATACAGGAAGCTCTTGTGCAACAATGTCTGTTCGGCCAAACATTTACCAAAATTCTGCAGAGTCAGAAAGATGAGAATTGGTTGTTGCCCGTGATGGAAAAGATAGCAAACGATTTAAGAAGAATAGCTTTGTCCGCAAAAAATGTAGAAGACGTGATGGCCAGATCTGAGGAAAGTGCACCTACAAATTTGGAAAAGGCTGCGGACGTTATCATGGGCATGTTTCGAATTTGCGCAGCAGACACGTAAGCTTGATTGTTAAAACAAAAGCCGAATTAATCAGGAAGTACTTAAGTATCAAGTCCTACTTTGGCATATTTAATTTGTAAAAAGGCGAGCACAGGAAGATATCACCAAAAGATGGGGAATGTTGAGCTTAGTTAACCAACTCCTTAAGATTTACTTCCGTATAAATAGGCTTCACTTATGTAAGCCATTAATCAGAGCCATCGAGCAGCAGAATCTGAAGGAAAAGTTCCCAACTCATGAGTTAGTGTGCTACAACTACTATGTCGGAAGAAAAGCTATGTTCGACTCAGAATTTCGTACTGGTAAGCCTTGATAGTGAATCATATTTTTGCAGTTCATTTTTAAATATTCTTGGCTTAATTCATTCTAATGAAATAGCTGAAGACTGTTTGACCTTCGCCTTTGAGCGCACACTTTCTCCCGAAAATAAGCGCAAAATTTTGACGTACCTGGTGCCCGTGAAGATGTTTCTAGTAAGTATTAAGCCACATTTTTTAGATTATACTGGGTGCCTGTTTTCCCAACTCAACGAACATTTTGCACCGTGCAGGGTTGGATGCCGACCAGAGAAGCTTTGGAGAAGTACGACTTGACGGAATTTTATGATGTAGCTGATGCCCTTAAAGTTGGGCACATTCGACGTTTTGACGATGCACTGAAGAAGTATGAGAAAAAGTTCATTATTTCAGGCGTTTATTTAATACTTGAAAAACTAAGGATGATCCTGTACAGAAATCTTTTGAAGAAAACGTAAGTGCTCATGTTAGTTTGTCGCTAAAAGATAAAATGGTTCTCATGCATACTATATTTTATTTTGATTAATTGCAGATGTCTGATCTATGGTAAATATCAAATCCCTATGGCCGTCATGGAAGCTGCCTTGCGTTGGTCAGGATATGAAGATATAGATTTGGATGAAACCCATTGTATAGTCGCAAATCTGATTTTTGCGGGTCAAATTAGGGGTTACATTTCTCATCAGCACCAAGTTTTAGTCGTTGCTAAACAAAATGCCTTTACGAAAGTATCCAGCGCAAATGAGTGAATGAACACGTCGATGTCTACGCTCTCAAGTGTGTCAAAGATTTGTTTAATATGCATAATGCTATCTCAGTTGCTTCCTGTTATCGTAATAAGTGATAATTTTATCGTTTGTTATTTTCCGTATGCATATTTCCTACAAAAAAATGAATTCATTGTGAAAAAATTCGAGAGAATAATCTTAACATCAACATGTTACTGAGAATCGCTTGAGCTAGAGCTAGACGAGTCCGTGCTCATGACCTCCACATCTTCATGATTTCTTGTGGATGGGTCAATGCCAACTGTGGGCGAAGAATGCGCAGGGGGATGAAACATTCCCACAGTGGATCCCATAGGATGATCGGGAGTAGAACCTGAATGGTGAGCATGAGGATGCCATGATGGGAAAGGATTGCCCAAATTGTTTGCGCTATTTAAGGTACTACTAGGCATAGAATTGATAGAATCAAGAAGAGCTGTTGGCGGAGCAGTTCCAGGAAGATCATTAAGACGTCCAAGCCAACCCATCCTCATTTCCAAATCAGTTGGATAAGGTCTTCGTGTGTCACCTGGTTGCCAATTCAGAGGAGCCGCAACAGCATTTGTAGAAGATATGCGATGAGCAAATCGAATGAGATCTTCCGAGCCTACCGAGTGCTGTTGTGCCTTCATTATTTGGTCATACTTTTGTTTTGCCTGGTAAAGGGCAGTTGACAGTAGCGTTTCAGTCTCTTTCAAATGTTTCTGCAAGACTTGTATTTCCTGATCTTGCTTAGTTACTTCATACTGCAGATCTCTTGCCTTTTCTTCAATTTCTGCTTGCTCTCTAGCCAGCTGTAAACGTAAAGACAATTCAACATCATGAAATTATTTCCAAACCTGTGAACTGACAACCATCAAGACAAACTGGCGGCATCGAGGTTATACCTCACGTCATAAGTTCCAAGCGGGGTTTGCCAAAAATCCTCACAATAAGCGTTGTTACTCATAATGCGTTCAACTGCATATTTTCTTACCTGAATTGTTTCCTTCAAATCTTCGTTCTTAGCTAACAATAACTGTATCAGCTGCGCTTGGTCCGCATGTGAGGACTTGTCATGTTTCGGTGCTATTATGCCTTCAAGCATTTCCCTGTCAAACATGAATATTGAGGGTACACTCCAACATAATAGTCGGTGCAAGATAAAAAAATAAAAAATTTGTCCGCTTCTTACTTTGTAACAGTTTCCACATCGTCGATCAAAGCCAACAATTTCTCTTTGGTACTCAAACATCTAGTGGCCATCCTGGTTTAGGTAAAGTCTAACAACACAACTCAAAAACATGTAATTTTAGGGCACACTGCTCTGCATTTTTCTAGCTTGAACGACATTAACACTTTATCAAACAACTGGGGTATATTCCTATTTCATGAATTGATGGAGGGTCCGTAAACATGTTATAAATACAGAATGGTTTTCGCTTTCAACTGCGTCTTGGAATTTGACAATTTTCAGCCAGCAATTAGACCGAATTTATGCCATCAAAGATTAACAGTTTCTGCTGTAAAAGGATTTTTTTGACCAACGCCACGCGCTGGATTTTATGCTCGGTTGTTGGTTGNATTAGACCGAATTTATGCCATCAAAGATTAACAGTTTCTGCTGTAAAAGGATTTTTTTGACCAACGCCACGCGCTGGATTTTATGCTCGGTTGTTGGTTGGTTTGTTTCTGTCTGTTAACACTTTTATAAATACCTGACTGAAAACTCATCGTCGACTTCACTCGCTGCCGCTATAATTTGCCTTCATTGGGAGTCGGAGAGATGCGGTGCAGCCGAAGTGTGTTTGAACTGTATGTATGTACGACACTTTAACTCGATATCCTTAAACCGATCTGTGCTTCTCCAGCGCATGATGAATGCATAGGAGCCGCACGACTCCTGAAAATTTCACGATCACAGTATTATACTTTATGGAATTGCACATAATACGGTAACTCAAACCAAAGAAGCGTGAACATTTCTTGAACTGCCGCTGATTATTCTGTGCAACTTGCTAAATAAATATTCGAATCATTCAAATAATTTGAATTCTTGCGTCATGATACAGTATAAAATATTATAACCAAACCGTCGCTGAAAAGTAATTATTATTTTCCGTTAATTTTCCTGATAATTATCAGGTAATAGGATTCTGGCTTTGAAACTCTTTCGGATTCGGTTCAATTATGGTGAGTTACATTGAAATATGAAGAAGATAAGCATTTCAATCAGTTTCTGAAGTAATATACGATTAGTTCATTGTACAAGGTACGTATATTGGTCATATTATAGAATGACGAGAGTAAAATTTTACGTACATTGGACCTGCCGCATGGAGTGGGTCGATAACATTTTTGTATTGAATACCATAAGAACCGTGCAGTCATCAAATTGTTTGGTAAGTTTGACAAATAGTACGATCAGATGCATTGATTACTGTGCATTAGGAAACTTGTATTGAACGGTGGGCAGGGACTCAAATGTCGAAAAAGTGAGCAAATTCTTCAGTTCTGATGTTTAATTCAGATTTTTTCACAGACATTCTGATTCCTCCCGAAGACCCCTCGTGCCGTCGTCAATAACTTCTTAATCATGAAGGGATTTTTATTTCCAAACGCAAACAAGAAGGTTGTCTCCAAGAAAGAAATCAAAGAGCAAAGAGAAAAAGAAGATGAGCACGAAGCGGCTCAAGTCTATGAAGAGTATGTGGCTATGTTCCAGGAAACTGGAGCTGCTAAATCAGCGTCAAAAGTCTGGATCAAAGCAGGGACATATGATGCTGGACGAAGGCGTACGTAAAACATCTTAAAAAATATATCACATGATAAATTATATGAATAGCATTGCAGCTGATGTCTTACAATTTTAGAGGAAGATAGCAGAGAAAAAGGGAAGTTGTACAAGCCGACTTCTCGGTTCGAGAAAGATATTAAACCTGAGACAAGCAGTCCGTCTGTAAATGATGACTTCCGACCCGAGAGACTTGGCAAGAAAAAAGATAAGGAGAAAAAGAAGAGTAATTTGGAAATATTCAAGGAAGAACTTAAAATGTACGTTTTTTTTGCTCAATTCTCTACCGCTGCCATCAGTTTCAGATGTAACTGCTGATAACTTCGCTTTTTAATCTTAGAATACAAGAGGAACGAGAGGAGAGGCAACGGCTGAAGCAGAAGTTGGGTTTACAAGAAGTTATCAAACTGCCGCCTAAGCCCGGAGACGATCTACGTGCTTCACTTTCCCTTGAACTCGGTTAATACGCTTTCTAGTTGTCACTCCTACGTACTACTAATACTATAAGGACACTTGCTCTGGTGCTCGAAATGATCAAAATACTTGTCGGATACTACTTGCGTAGTTGTTTCAACTTTTAAGTCGTCACATTAGCTAAACCTCCTCTGCCAATCGATCTAACTACATCATAGCAGGGCTAGAGATTTTATCCAGCCTAGATCCTTCCTTGCAGCACCCATAAATTATCTTAACTTTATCCCATGCATTATTCCTTCAGAATCCTCCATTTTACACTATCCTGTACACCTGTAGGACACGTGTCGCCTTGTCATCGTTTTTGTATTGATCAATGAATTTGCGAAGCATTTAATAATGGTCGGTTTGTTTCTGGAAATCACCAATTATTACTTTAGACGATGTTAGGATGGGATCGATAGATGATGGTGATCCCAACACGACCAATATCTACCTGGGCAACCTCCCAACCAAGGTAATGTTTTTTACGAGCATTGAAATTGGCGTAGTTATGATTTTCTTTCGATTGTGAGTCACTTCCAAGTTTTAGCATGAACCTTTACATTGGACCATTAGCTTTAAGTTCAAAAGATTGTATAGTTCAATTGGACGCACTTGGATGGTATTTTGGTATGTTACGAAAGCTTTTAGAAGATGTTATGTGCATATGTTTTCTAAATGTTCTTGCAATGCAGATTTCGGAGCAGCAGTTAATGGAAATTTTTGGCAAATACGGACCTTTAGCAAGTGTTAAAGTTATGTGGCCACGAACGGAGGAAGAAAAGCAGCGGAATCGATTGTCAGGATTTGTCGCTTTCATGTCGAGACGGGATGGTGAAAGAGCATTGAAAAACCTTGCAGGGAAGGAGATTCTCGGTTCAGAAATTAAGTTAGGGTGGGGAAAGGCTGTTCCCATACCTGCTTACCCTATTTTCATACCACCTGCGATGCTGGAGCTAACGATGCCCCCACCTTTGTCCGGTTTACCTTTTAATGCACAGCCAGAAAAACGCGATCGGAACCGGGTAACACTTTCTGAATAAGCCGTTATTGGTACATAAACTTTCTGAAGACTGTAGTCTCGTAATTGTTTTTTTAAAAACAGATTCCACCCGCTGGCACGCCTTATCCTGCAGATCCGAAAGGCAAAGAAGAGTTTGATAAGGTAGCCTCTAACGTCCCATTATTTGTGAAAATAAAAGAACAGGTTCTTCACGATGAAATCTAACGAATCTGGTGTTGCAGATATTGTACAACGCAACAGTGAAAGTTGTCGTCCCAACCGATCGTGCGTTGGTCGCCCTAATACATAGAATGGTAGAATTCGCTGTTCGCGAAGGACCTATGTTTGAGGCAATGATAATGAACCGGGAAATCAATAATCCTCAGTACAGGTCAGATTGACATTAATTGTTCTATGCACATTCCGTGTAAGCAGTTTTGTATGAGCCAAAAACTTTGGGTCTTTTGTAGGTTTCTGTTTGAAAATCAAAGTCCTGCGCACGTATACTATCGGTGGAAGCTATTTTCGATTTTACAAGGAGACTCTACTCAGCGATGGAGGACTGACGAGTTTCGAATGTTTAAAAGTGAGACTTGAATTACTGACCTCATGTAAAAGTTCGCATTTCTTGCTATTGGTAATTTTTGCATCAGTGACAGTTCATGAGTTTTGTTACAGACGGGTCAATATGGAGGCCACCGACATTAAATCCATTCACGCAAGGTATGCCCGATGAACTCATACCGGAAGAAGAGCGAGAAATTCGGAAGGGGACTTTATCGAATGCGTAAGTCGTGGCAATAATGTTTTATCAAGTAGTGGTTCACGTTTATTTCTAAAATGTATATTTGCTTTATTTGATGATTTATTTTGGTTTATTACCATGCAGTCAGAGAGAAAGACTGGAACGAATGCTTAGGAACCTAACTCCTGAGCGTCACAAAGTTGCTGAAGTAATGATATTTTCAATCGAGCACGCAGAATCGGCGGACGAAATTTGTCAATGTGTGAAGGAATCTTTGTCCAATTCCGAAAACTTCCTTGACCAAGAAAGTAGCTAGGCTTTATGTGATATCTGATGTCTTGCACAACTGCTCGGCCAAAGGAATGAATGCTATTGGTTATCGGAAAGGATTTAAAATGCACCTTCCATCCATTTTTCAAGAAGTTCATTTCGCGTATCAAACTGCCTGTGCTGAAGAAGTCGGTACTTCAGCTGAGAGTTTTAAACAGCGGGTCATGGCATGCTTCCGAGCATGGGAGGACTGGGGGATTTATCCGAATGAATTTTTAATTCGGTTGCAAAATATTTTCCTTGGTCTCCTTACTGCTAATTCAAGGGTAAGCGACGTAAAGACGCTAAAGAAGGTATTAATGTGCGCATTCTACAGCGTTAAATTTTATTAAATGATTCAGGAGGAGGAAGAACGGATTTTGGAGGGAGTTGAAGGTGACAGCGATGATGGCGTGCCTTTGAAGAGGCGAAAGTCTCCACCTCGAGCTCAAATGCCTCCTAAAAGTGCTTTGAATCTGGTCCGATCGCTGCAGTCAGTAGATCCTGGAAACGACGAAATTGACGGTGTTCCTATGGAAGACTTAGATGGCCTTCCTATCGACCAACCGGGGACCTCTAGTAGGGATTACTCCTTTTCACGAGATGATAACAAGAACCGCGGAGGGTTTGTGCCCACGAAGTGGGAGACTGTGGATCCAGAGGATGTGAAGGCCCAGGCTGTAACAACAACTAGTAAATGGGATTTGTTTGAGGAAAATTCTTCAGAAAACACAAAGGACGAGAGAGATTTTAAGGGCAGCGCTCACAGCCCTCGAGGACCCGGTGCTGGGTCTGCTCGAAAGGGTCTATTAGTAGACTATGATGAGGGTGACGATGAAGACATAGACGGTGCACCAATGACTGATGACTCAAATGACTACAATACTGGGAGCTATTCGTCATATAATCGTCAATCGTCTTCTAACGTCGATGATGAGTATGCTGAGGAAAAGCGGTTTAGACTGCGAGAAATAGAAGGAAAAGTGCTAGCATACCAAGATGATTTAGAGTCCGGAAGAAAATCATTAAAGCCGGGCCAAACTTTACAAGACATGGTTCAAAATTATCGGGAGAAATTGTTAAGAAAGGTAAGTATCAACATGATTCGGCGCACCTGTTTAGCGTTAGTTAGCTTTGGTTACACTTGTGAGATATCGTCTCATAACTTTTGTACTAATTTATTTTGATGTATTGTATCAGTCTGAAAGAGATAAAAGCGATAGATCAGATAACACTAGCGACGCGCTTAGTAGTTACTCTGAAAGAGATCATGATAGTTCAAAAATGTCATCCCGACGTTCTGGTGGCTCTTACAATTCCAAGAGAAATCGTTCTCCTTCACCGGGATCCTATGACCGAGACTTCGAGTCCCGAAGAGATTATGAGCGGGGGCGCGATAGAGATAGAGACAGGGATCTTGATCGTTATGGATCGGACAGCAAAGAAGCCGAACCATGGTCTCGCGGTTCGCCCACGTAAGTACAATTTCTAATGGCCATAAAAATCTAGATTATTGATATTAATTTGAATAATGGCGTAAGAATACCACTTGCATGGATCAGAGGTTTACGCGTACTTGCTTTGCTTCAGAAACTAAAATCAAAATGATTGGTGTACTTGACTACTGTTGTGGTCGGAAAAGACTTGATTGAGCATAAGTTTTTAATATATCGGGCATTGACAGTAGGTCGTCTGAAAAGTTTGGCAAAAGGTATCGAAGTCCACCGAGTGAAAGAACTCCCCGACGTAGCCAATATAGCAGGTGAGAAAAGCGTAATTACTGGTATTCTGAAAGTTATTAAGTTGTATTGATCCAAAATACGTACTTAAATTGCTTTATAGATCAAGAAGCAGAAGTAGAAGCCCAGGTCCTAGTAAAAAATCGCGAAGGTCTAGGTCACGTTCCAGATCTCCACGTCGGCACAGGCATAAGCACAAGCGCTAGAACAACCTTTTTAATAATGTGGTATTTTATTTATTTTGTTAGCATTTTATCACACAGTATCAGGGGATGGTAAATTATTCATCACCGTGATTTGTTTCAAAATCATCACAGTCCTCTTCGCTTCCAGTCCCTACCTTTCTTTTAGTGCAAGTGAACTTAACTTTTGTAGTCTGCTGCTAGCAGGAGCAGCTGCTTCGCCTTGAAGCATGGTGGACATTTGTGTCTTTGAAGTGAAGTGGGGAAACATGTATTTGTTACCGTGATGCATTTTAATCTTTTCCTGTAAATACGCTTCAGTGTAAATGAAGAAAACTTACGTATTGGAGACTTTTGCATTCCTAATTGTTGCCAATCACGGTTTTTGCGAATAATAAATTCTTCTGGTCGTGGAATAACTTGCCAGATAGTTCAGTTCTTCCCTACGCAAATTGTTTTCAAGATAACCTACGGGCCTGTAATGATCATATTCGAATTATGGTTGAAAAGAATCGTAAATCTCTTAGAGATGAACTGTACACGATTAGAAGAAGTCATGCTATGCATGATAGAGGGCTGTTATTAAAATTGTGGAACGTTGCTGGTCAATTTATTCTTAATTATGTATTACTTTAGTATTCCTGCCTATTTGATGAAGCACACTTGACATGGTACTCATGAATTACCATGATTGAAATAACAGGGAGATGTGTACTGACGGTGTATGTAGCGTTTCCTTCATCATGCATAATCAGTTGAACTGAGTCCTCCCGCAAGCGAATAGGGGAAAGTAACGTTTTCTCCATCCGAAAGCTCGGAGCAAGTATGTCGGGCGCTAGTTTCCGCAATAAACGTGAATTGACTTAATCTACAGCAATAGAGTAAATGAAGAGAGAATGAGGGATGAAGGGGGAAAAATGGAGGGACGGAAGTAGTGAAATACATTTGAAGCATATTGGGAAAAGGACGGGAATCCTGTAGCTGTTGGTGGCTCTCAGTGTGAGCAAATACAATTGGAAGAATCAACGCTGGGAAAGTAGGAAAATAATTTTCAGAGGATGAACCAGGAAGAATCCAGATTGAAGGAACAGTATCGAATTCGGACTTGGCCCTTCAACGAAGGCTAGAAAAGGGTGCGGGCCAAGTGTGATACTTTATGGGACGCAGATAAAAGTCCAGCCACAGGATCAAGAAGAACTAAGCTTGAGTTTTTCGGATGGAGGAGCTTCTGTTCCCGGTAAGGTACTTAAAACTGCCATTGTCTGCGCCGGTTAACTCTACCAAGGGAAAATGAAAGCTGCACCAGGAGCAGTATACGTGCAGCCGTGTTCATTCTCTCAATGAAAGCAACTCCGAAACTTTCCTTTGGATAAAAGTTACCAGGGCTAGAGGAGAGCTTACACGACAGCATGTATTAACGCTTTACCCGGGTAGTTGAGCAGATGGAGCGGGTAAGAGGAGACAAAAAGCTCGGAGTGGAGCAAGGAAAACAGCCGTTTGATGCTCTTGCGTGCTTTCCAAATCATATGTAAATAACGTGTTCTGATGCGGTCGACCTGAACCTTTCAGTTGTTTGGTCATGAGCTTGCTAAGAAAAATGCAACTGGATTCCATGCACATGGTAGATGGAAACCCGACTCCGACACCCGTGTAGATCGCATGAAATCAAGGACCGAATATGAGCATCATGCGAAATCGCACCGAAAGCACATTCTATCAACCGCTTTGCAGGAGACAATACAACAACAAAACTATTAGAATCAGCTTACTCTTGACATTGAACCTACCAAAATTTGAGCACATTATTGCTGTAGTTTTCACCATTTTTGCCTTTGTTGGTTGAAGTAACCTGAATAGTGGGCAGAAGAAAGTCCCATTGGTTTCCATAGCCTCCAAAAGTAGCAATGAGTTTATAAATTGTTACCTCAACAACTGCCACTACTGGGGAATAGCTCAGTCATTTAGTTTGGGCTCACATCGATTTGAAAGTCACCTTTGAAACTGCCTTGTAATTAATATAATGTAGATACCATTGGACGAGAAGTTGTGCTAAGAATTCAGTTTTCATAAGTTCGTGCTTACCGCAAGGAACCAGATTCAACGTTTACACGAGCTTCCAAATGTTTCCGTGCTATTGAAGGAACTGGCGCCAATGGGTTGCAAGTAATTCCGAAACGTTAAATAAAAGTTGTTTCGGTGTTACCCATAAAACTTTTTTAAGCTGTCAGCTGTTGCAGCCATCTCTTACTTTGTTAACCCGCCACCAATTTGAGTGCAACTTCAAATGTCAGTGATTTTCATCAGTGCCAATTATGATCGTGTATTTTCCTTCATTGTGAAAGTTCTCCACCGTTTCTATATCTTTGGAAGCGAGGAACACAAGGTTGACTCTGGCTTGAGATCACGCTTACACCATCTCTACGGAAAGGCCTATCGGATCTTATAAGAAAGACCAACCGAAGGCAACATCAAGTGAGAATCGTCATTAAATGATACTGGAACATAAAAATAAATGCAATCGCTACAAGCAAGCAGGTAAGCGACGATAGTAATGGTTTAATCAACCTCTTTGAATAGCCTGAAATGGACTTGTGGCTGTTGATCATGTTATAAAGGCTGACAGCTTAAGTAAGGTCTTAACAGTTGATCACGTCAGAGATAATTTAAACTGCTCATTTGCCTCGTATGTCTAGAACTTAATGTGAGGAGCAAGCAACGGTAACAAGAGTTATGACTCTTCTTTGATAGAACCCTGGCAAATTAGTGCATATCACTTCTAAATCAGAAAGAAGCACATCAGTCGTAGAAACAAGCCTAGCCAATGGATGAAAGGATGTGCTCGTTTCCTGCTTGATTTTATGCGAAAATACTGAGCTCGCGGCTTCTAATATTCCTTGCGTCGAGTAAAGCTCTCTTGAGAGTTCAATATGTCAAGAAGTGTCTCTTGAAGCCGACAATCTTTCAGTTCGTAGCAGAACGACACAGGGCAAAGCAGAGAGAAAGAGAGTTGCGAGCATTAGCTAAAAGTGGTGGAATGGTATGCAGGATGAGAAAAATCCCATTAGGAAACGAACCTCAACAAGATTGCTCATCACTGGCTTTGCGAACAGACTTTCTCCTCAAATAGGCAGGTAGGTGGCAGTGTGACAGTAAGAAGCTCTGGTCCTTGCGTTTACTGACTTACACTTTGTACTCAGAGAGTAAATTAGAACTGATACGCGTAACTATAAAACTGGTGCATGCATACATGAATGCTACACCACCGTCTGGTTGAACAAAAGCTCGGCTGACTATATTAGCCTCCTTTTCCTTTTATTTTCTCCTTTGAGTTGCCAAGTCATCTGATGCTCATCAGCAAGCGGGAAGAAATCAAAAACCGCCATTATCATACTTACGAACGTTGCATGCTCTCACAGAAAGCGTATCAAGTGAGTCATTTATTTTCTTTTCGGCTTTCTCTCTGTCTCTATCTCTCTCCCAGCTAAACCTCAGTTGTTCCGCTTCATTTTCAGTTGCTTGCGCTCCGGTGACCCAGTGATAGTCTCACAATTTTGTTGGTTTGTTTCTCTCGATACCATACAGAGAGACTTTTACCGTATACTAACAACCTACTTTCAGGCGTGCAAATTAGGTTGCATTTCCCTACACAATCAACCTTTCTGTTACTTTTATATGTTGATGGTATGCAAGCGCGTATTAAAATAGAGTCATGGAATTTCTACAAGTCTTTAAAATTTATTAATGTCCTTCGACTACACACAGTTAATTCTTGTCGTCCCGACAGAATCAGTGGAATCAGAATTCTTACTCAATGACTTGTTAGTCCAGATGTTCAAAGAAGGTACGGTGAAACACCTGCTTTCAAGTCGTCTTTGTACATGCAGAAATTCTGAAGGCAAAGGAAAGCTGGTCAAAAGTACGTCAGACTGAGAAGAGCTTTGCTAGATGGAAAACTTCATCCTCAGCATTACCTTGATCACCTGGAAAAACTTGTACAAGGACTACTGCAACATGACAAGCTGAAACGAAAAGACCAAAGCAACTGAACCAGCGGTTACGCTGAAAACTTGCTGTTCTCCATTTTTTGCCATTGCGTTCATCCCTTCCTTCTTTCCTTCATTCAGCTACCTTCTCTTTTGCATTATCTCTTTGATCTGGACGTTGTTGGTGCTCGTGGCCATGCTCTTCCAGCAGGTGGAAGAAGCTTGAGGATTTGACGAAGACAAAAAAGAAGCATGCTCGTTCGCCCAAGGAACTGCATACGCCTTGCGTTCATGTCTTGTGCTTCTATCCCACAGGTCTGTTATGCCGCTTGCAAATTGGCCACATTATTGCGAAGAAATAATGGCCTTGATGTGGATGGGAAATTGTTCAAGTATTTTTACCTCCGCCCTTTCCTTTACACCCAAACGAAAGAAAGATTGTTGACTATACGTGATTATCTCGACTCCCCTACCATACCAAACCAATCAATCCCCCAATGACTCCATTCTCCTACTGTCTACAATTCTACAATTCCTATTCATTACGTACATGAAACAACTTAGTGTTATGTTATCTATTACTCCTTTTCATGACACTTTATTTCTACTCCTGCTACCTTGGCTTTTGGCTTTTGCCTTGGAAACTCACTCGAGAAAATGGGGAAGCTGATCATACCTTACAACAGGTAGAAAGTCCAACAGTAAACATTCCTTGCGAAAATTTCTGTCCATACCCTTGATGTCGTAGCTCATGCAAAAAATTATACTGCAGCACCTCACAATCTTCCTCTCCATTCACAATCGTATACATGCGGCTTAACTTAACATTCGTTCAATGAGGTGGATTAAAACCTGATTCGAGCATTTGCAACGTCATATAGCAAATGCCACTTAATTTGGTACTGACAGAATTCCTTGCAGGAACTCGGACTCAAATCGTGGTTCGTGTTCGTGGTAAAAGTTTGTTTTCTCTCTCTTGTCCGTCTATCTTCTACCTTTCTAAATAACAAAGGAATGCTATGGAGAATCTTTCAGAAACTAAAGAACCTCTTGGGGAAACATGATATGGCTTTTAAAAATTCGTTCGATGTGATAGGCCGGCTTGCAGAGAACGGTTTCCCATTAACTTTGTATTTTTTGATTAGTTTAATTAAACCAGGGTATTATTTTTAGTATGCCTGGCTTCAGGCTGAAAGTAGCTTATGCTTCCTTGATTTCATAATTTTACAACTGCGATTTTTTGGTTACTCTTTCTGCGAGTTTTAAGCAGCATTTAAAAGTTGGTTGATTCTTCATTCGTACCGTACATTACAGTATGTACCGGTTTCAGTGAATGTCCGCAGTTCAGTCAGTATGTACTGAAGGTAATTTTAACGGTTTGACCGTCCTAGCCGCAGGAGAAAATATTACCGCTTTTCTACGCAGCAGAACAAAGCTGGTGAGTTATCAATGGCAAAGTTGCGTTGAGCATAGCATGAGAGCAGGATTTTCACTCGAAAATATGGCCGATACGGAAAAGACCACGCTCGAAAGTTTTGAGCCACAGTGTAAGTCGTATTCATATGTCAGCTGCGTAGTTTATGCGTAGGGTAAAAGGACGGGTGTGAAGGTAAATTTTCCATAGAACGTCAGAGAAACAAGGAGAAAGAATGAGAGCTTGACTAGGGTCCGGGTTTCATGGGGGAAAAATCCCGCGCTTTAGTGTAAACAGGAGGATAAAATGTGTATTTTCCTTTGCGAGATCTCTGCTCAGCCGTGAGGGAAAAGATGCACGAGTGCCTGTCTTCCTCATCTCACCCGGATGATAATGTGCCACCCGGTAATCGAGCCTATGCAACATGCAGACTGAAAAGAGAAGCCTTTTCACCTACAGTTTGCTGTATGTGTTTTACACCATCATACGAATGATGTTAAACTCACTCTGTTTTCATCCCAATTCCCAATACCCGAAGCGCTATCTCCGAATCCTCACACTTCTATGCTGTCTCCAATCTCCTCCAACCTTTTGCGCAGTGTCAACATGAAGCAACGCA